>JAURVB010010067.1:0-17529 GCA_033002965.1 Piper betle | reverse complement strand
AACCATCGAGAATGAGATCCCTCGAATTTATTTTCGAAACTCATATCTAGCTCATGATGCCGAGAGGCCTATTATACTAAATTCCCTACCCACCTCTATGTATATGTAGTTTTCATGTTTTCAATGAGATGTGAGATGATGCAAGCCAACAGCCACGTCATGAGATAGGGCATTCATCAAAATGGGCTCTGGAATTGGCGAGTGTCTATTCTATTCCTGCGGGATCCTGATAACTCCACCTTTGAGTTCCTCAAACCCGAAGAAGTGTGGAGGTTTATGGGTACTGCATTGCAGTGCATATCTAGACTTGTGGTTTCAAAAGGTACTGAAGGCGCATGCCTGAGAGTACTCAGCTTCTGTACTCAGGGCCAAGAGTAATATGAAGGATGTAGAGGGTTGCGAGGAAAGAAAAAAAGTGATTTTCCTGCGCAAGGGATAGTTTCAATAGGCCAGCTCTCTTTTGTCAATTTGTTATTACTTATTTTTGGACTGGTAACACTCATTACTAACGTTTTTTTATTATATATGTAGGTGAGAACTGTGAGGGATGAGCACTGTTGAGACTGCGGAGGAGCAGCACTGAAATCTCGCACACATGTACCTGTTGACTGTAATTGGTGATGTATTGAACTATGTAGATTATGAGATTTGAATTATATTATGTAAACCACTATATATATTTTGTATGTGAATGCAAATGAAAAGTGAAAAATGAACATGGTGAACTACGGAGCAAGGATAACTAGAATGTGAAGAATATGTTGCGTTTGGATTGTGTTTGTAATTTTATTGTTATAATTATATATTGAATGTTTTTGACAAGGTGACCTTTATTGCACTTTTAGGGGAGACGCTGTCTGCTTCTTTTTAAAAAAATAGATCTCTTTTGAGTTTTTCGTTCATTTGGTTTGTTTGTTTATTTGTTTCCATATCATAACATCAATGTACTACAACGTTAGAATGTAAGTATTTCATCTATGCTTTACATACTGCATCACCATCTTGATACATCGACGGTAGATTTGGGTCAACTTAACCGAATCAAGTAAATTAGCGAATAGTTCTGTAAAACCCGTCACTCGAGTAAGAGTTTTACAGGAGCGAACCAGTCAGTTCGAGTTAAGTCAACTTCATGGACCGTGAGCTGAGTTGAGGCCAGCTGTGAGTTATGAGCGATGAGGGTCATGTATTCTCAAGTATTTGATTGTGTGTGCATGCTATAGGATGTGTGATTCATCATGCGGGCGTTAGCTTTTAGCTTGATTGTGTAGGTACGGTGTAGGAGCTCGCCGCCTAGGCGCGTGGACCCGTTTGGAGCTTCTACCAGGTCCGTTTAGGACTCGTTCTCTATTTTTATGCTACTCTATGGTGTATTTGATTTATCATGTGCAAGACGAGTTAAGTGGCGTTTTATTTGATCCCACTTAACTCGGGCCATTTAGCCAACGGTTCTTTTTTCGGATTAATAACCCTCGAGGATGAGATCCCGCGAGTTTGTTTTCGAACTTCAGATCTAGCTCACGATGCCTTCAGGCCTATTGTATAAATCCCAACCCAGGACTATATATATATAGTTTTTGCGTCTTTGCTGAGAGATGGAATGAGGGTTATTGACGGCCACACCTTCAGATAGGGCGTGTGCTCGGAAGAGCGGGCTCTGGAGCTGGGGAGAACCCACTTCGTTCCCGAAGGATCCGGACAACTCCACCTTTGAGTTCCTCAAACCCGGAGAAGTGTGGAGGTTTACAGGTACTGCAATGCAGCGCATGTCTAGACTTGTGGTTCAAAGGGCACTAAAGGCGACTGCCTGAGAATGCTCGGCCTTCGTGCTCAAGGCCAGGAGTAATATGGAAGGTGCAGAGGGCGAAAAGGAATGAGATTTGATGTGAAAAGTGATAGAGAAATGGCCAACGTATGAGAATGAGAAAGAAAGGGGACATTGTCGACTCGAGGGCGACGGCTCCCATATGTGCCCTGATGAGAGTTCTTGAGGAAGTATATGGTTTTCATTCAACAGGAGAGTTTGCTCTCCTGTGCCAGATTGATATTAGTTATTTTTCGGGCCGGTAACACTCGTTACTAACGGTTTTTCTATATATATGTAGGTGAGGAATGCGAGCGATGAAAGCTGTCAGGAATGCGGAGGAGCAGCACGGAACCGCGCACACATGTACCTGCCGTGTGTAATGTCTAATAATGGTTGTTTAATGCTGTGTGAATGATTATTAGAATGTTTTTGTCTTGATGAATTACCTGTTATGAAATGAATGGATAGATGTGAATGAGCAGGGAGCCTTGGAGTTCAAACTCGGCTCAGGTGAAATGAATGAGATAGTGATTGAATGCCATGGTAGATTGTTATGTTTTATCGTTTTTTGATAAAATATTTATATACCCTTGTTGTGGACAGGTTGGCCCCTATTGCACTTTTAGGGGAAACCTTGTCTGTTTTTCCGTAGTAGTATATATTTTCTTTTGGTTTCTCATTTATTGTTTTGTTTTGTCTTTGCTTGCACGTCATGGCATGTATGTAGGACTCCGTTAAAATCCAATTGTTCCCATTCATGCATTTCATATTTGCATCTCCATCTTGAGACACAAAGGGTAGATTCGGGTCAACTTAACCGAATCCAGTAGATTAGCGAACGGTTCGGTCATCGGTGACATTTCCGGGTCGGTTCACGGGTGAGCCAAAACGAGGTGTTACAAGTTCAGTCACTAGTAACATTTCCAGGTTTGTTCACCGGTGAACAAAATGGGGTGTTACAAGTTTCCCTGCCATGCACGACCTATACTTAAATAAATTTTAATTTCATATATAAACACTCAATAAATAATGGGATAGATTGTAATAGTTTAATATTTTAGATATACACTATAATTGACTTCGAAAATATATTCTATTTGAATGAGGAGATGAATAATAGTTATTTGATTTTTTTATATTTTATTTTCAAAACAATTAGATAGACTCATATTTATATATATATATATATATATATATATATATATATATTTCAAGACAATTGAACATACTTTTATTATTATAAATTTAGAAGTTTAAGTTACCATGATCGAAATTGTGGCCTTCTATCATAAAAAATATTTTTTAAAAAAATTAAGGTTAGCGAAATTTTAACTTGCAACCCTTAGCAAGTGATATTTTTATCATATTTTTTATTTTTAATTTCAAGTAAATATTATGTTTCCTTTTTATTAATAAGAGTATATATATTAAAGAAGACCTTAGCTTAGAGTTTAAAGTTAGTGTGGGCAACCTTTCAGGCCAGTAGACTTCCGTGTTCAAAATCTTGTCCATTAAGCTGGAAACCACCGCCGCCGTCACTGTGAATAGTGGACATCCGCATTGCATCCCCATACACAGGTCTGTCGGCCCTGTTTACTAAAGACTGAGTCCATCTACTCTTGTCTGGATCTGATTGTGTTGCCCATCCAACTGATTGCCTGCACCTGTGCCGGCGCCCACGACCATACCTATCTACTTGTGGCATACCACATGACGCAGTTCCATAATGTTACTTGATTTGAATTAATTTTTAGCAACCTTTCTACCTTTGGATTTAGCAAAACTTGGTACCGCATTATTTTTTGACATTTTGGATGCATTGGTAGAGTCATTTTAAGTATTTGAAGATCAAAGGATTCAAAGGCAATATAATTTAAAGGTAGCAAACAATTCACTATTTATATAAAATTGTAAGAACAACAAAGAATAATGAATTAGAGTTCGCAAGGCTAGCCTTGGATTGACATAAGGATTCAAATTACTGAGGATTGAGATTTTTTTCCAAAGTAAATATTGAGACCTAAACTAGAAACATCGTGGAGTGTCATTGAATAACCGATCGTACTCAAGTCAATGGCATAGGGTATTTAGGTTCTCCATTGGTCACTTCGAGTGTATTTGCTGGGTGAGTTGAGTTTTTAAGCAAGGGAAACCCGTTCATATTTTGCAGAAACAATTATCTATTCTATAGTTATTCTCCCACCAAAAATATGTCACTTGTTGGGCCTTTTGGGCCCCTAATTAAGCTCTGATACCACTTGTTAGGCCCTTTCAGCCCCCACCCAAGCTCTAAACCACTGTTGGACCCTTCGGGCCCCCAAAAGGGACTTTAAACAACCAAAGGAAACTCGCAATAGGTGTCACGGGCCTCTCTTAATCCAAAAGTTAACTCAAGGAATAAGGCTTTCCCATTAGCCTATATACAAGTCACCAATAACCTCTACGACCGATGTGGGACAAACCCAACAACTCCCTTTCACACATCGGGCGTGGCCCGAAACAATCACCGTCTAACAACTCCCCTTAAATTAGACGGCACCCACCTCCTCTTCAAATCATCAGGTGGAACCCATGAAGGAAACAACAACAATCGGTGTAGACAAACCCGGCTCGAACTTGGCTCTGATACCACTTGTTGGGCCTTTTTGGGCCCCTAATTAAGCTCTGATACCACTTGTTAGGCCCTTTCAGCCCCCACCCAAGCTCTAAACCACTATTGGACCCTTCGGGCCCCCAAAAGGGACTTTAAACAACTAAAGGAAACTCGCAATAGGTGTCACGGGCCTCTCTTAATCCAAAAGTTAACTCAAGGAATAAGTCTTTCCCATTAGCCTATATACAAGTCACCAATAACCTCTACGACCGATGTGGGACAAACCCAACATCACTTCCCTCCAATTTACCCTCACCACCGCATCTGAATTACTTTCCTTTTTCGTCAATGTTATTCACTACAGGCTCGGCCTAGCCTCGATATTTGGTTCATCGTTTAAATTTGATCTACTAGAGTGATAAGATTGCATAACTAGTCTGGTTTATCTAAATTCACAACTTGGTTCAAACAATCAGAACATACATCACTGCTTGATAACTTGCTCATAAAGAACTGCTGTTATATATATATCTATGTGTGTAGCTAGATAAGATGTCGCCCATTGTGCGGTTTATATTAGGGAAATACTTGTTGGGATTTTAACACACAAAATCTCTAAACTCCTTGATATGCTTTGACAAGTAATGATCAAGAGTTAATAAATACATAATAATTTAATGTGGAACCTCAAAATATAAAGGAAACCACAAACAATCCACTATTATTAATAATAAATACACAAATTACTCCAATTGGGAAATCCTCACATACTCTCTAATTGGAAACAACTCATAATTTCTACTAAGAACATACTCCAATTAAGAATGACCACAATCTCCAACTAGGATACACATCCAATTGGGAAACTCACAATTCACAATTAAAACAATACTCTCAATTGTGTACTCTCTTCAATTCAGCTATGTATATCCTTTTACATTACAATATAACTACATTTATATAGAAAAAAGATACTTACTCAAGATACAACCAACCTTATAGATACAAAGAGCCAAATACCAAATACTCCTCGTCTTCCACAATTCTATTCGAATTATGTGTACCTTTTGGAAATAAAGAGCTAACTCCAAACACTACTTCTTCAGCATTGGAATCCTTACTAATGTGTCTCATCTCGTATTCTACAAATTCTCATCGAATCCTGGTATCTCTTAGATTATCTTCATGTCTTCATGACTTCCCATGTGATTGAATGCTTTCTTATGGGAGGGAATATCTCTAACAATTCTTCCCTTCCCGATCATGAGAAAATCCTTGAAAAAAACTTCTGCTTAGCAACGTTGTCGAACACCCGTCAAACTTGATGCACAATTGTTGACTGCCTGTCGACCACCATCACATGAGGAGGGAAATATTTCAATACATCTCCCCTTTGACTCATGTGTAATGTTCTCTATCTCCCTTGATTGAAACATCTAGCACATCTCCCCCACCCTCTTATAGAAAGAATTATGAGCTTGCTTTTTGTCATTTAGGATCATTTTCTCTTCAAAAATCTTTACTAACCCATACACTTGGGTTCAGAAAATGCCTCATTTTCATCTTCCAACTTGACATACCTTTGTTCTATCATGAGTATGATCATTACCACGAATCTTATTACAGAATTCCATTTCTACCTCAATATGATCAACCCATCAACGCCATATTTGCTTAGTAGACCTATCAAGAGTACTTCCACTCTTGACATATCGAACTAATGTCCTGTACAAGCTACCACACTTTTTCACTTTTGCAATAATAAGTGCTCCCTTTGATAACTTCCATACTCCTCTAGCAAATTGAGAACTGTGGCCAATATCATCCAACTTGCCCAAAGACAATATATTTTCCCACAAACATAGAACATGTCTCACATTCTTCAAAAATAATTTGTGACCCAAACTAGTCACTATATGCACATCTCCCATGCCAACAATGCGTGATGTGTCACCATTTCCCATCTTCACCCGTCCAAAATTTTCTGATTTATAGGTAGTGAAGAGCTCTCTACGTAATGTTGCATGAAAGGAAGCTCCAGAATCCAGAATCCAGAATCCAACTTGAATCATCAGGCGACTATGAAACTATCATCCTTTGGCAATCTCCTCTTCATCAGACGAAACTCACATATCATTACCTGACAACCTTCCCTTGAATCATCAAGTGGAGCCCATGAAGGAAACTCCGGCATTCGACATAAGCAAATACGAAATCTCCAATCTCCCAAGATTGTAACCTGGCTCTAATAACACTATTGGGCCCTTTGGGTCCCCAAAAGGGACATGCAATACGAGCCTCTCTTAATCCAAAAGTTAACTTAAGGAATAAGGCTTTCTCATTAGCCTATATACAAGTCATCAACACCCTCTACGACCAATGTGGGATAAACCTAACAACTCTCTTTCACACATCGGGCGATCCCAAAATCATCATCGTCTAACAATCTCCCCTTCATCACCTGACAAACGCCTCTTAAATCCTGGTAAACTTCCTTTAAAATCATCAGGCAGAACCTATGATGGAGCCCGCCACAATCGGCGTAGGCAAACCTGGGCTCTGATACCATTGTTGGGCCCTTTGGTCCCCCAAAAGAGACTTGCAATAGGTGTCAATAGCCTCTCTTAATCCAAAAGTTAACTTAAGAAATAAGGTTTTCTCATTAGCTTATATACAAATCGCCAAAATCATTAATGACCGATGTGGGATAAACTCAACAACACTTTAATTCTATAAATAATTTTTTATTAAATAATGAGATTGACTATGAGTATATAATATCTTTAAAATAGATTTTTGTGTCAAAGATTAACTCCAATAAATTGAGAAAAAAATATTATAATAATTTATTTTATATATTTTTTATTTTTATTGTATCTTAATTAGTTAAATCTCCAACTTTTCATCATTGCCCAACTTTTAGTTCATTTTCTTGATATCCTAGCCAAATAACCCGCGCTACGAGCAGGATTTAATAAATTTGCAAAAAATAAATAAAAATCTAAACTAATTGACTTACAATATCCAACAAAATTATCTCAATAACGAAATATAAGGGAAAATTTTAAATGGAACCCTAATCTAGGGATATTTACACCATGAGAGGATTATGATAAATAAGCATAATTTAAAAAAAGTACATAAGTGGGAAGTGGGAAGTGTTGCAGCCACAACATTATAAAAGTGCTGCCAATATAAATTCATGAAGCTATACCTAAAATAAACAATTACATGAAGTCATTTTAAGAGGCTTCTTGCCAAAATAAAATATTTCAAATGTGTGGCACTGCAACCACTCAATTTTTACAAAGTCATCTTGTTGTTGCTCATGTGGGCTTCTATCAAAGAAAAATTATCCACGAAAGAAGTATATATGATTAATTAACTTTTGGGGAGAAAAAGTTCTGTAATTTCTGCCAGAATTGAAGGTAATATATGTAAAACCAGCGACCCGAGTCAAGGTTTTATAATCCAAACATGTCTGTTCAACCATTATTTTTAAGTCGAGTAGTTTCAGAACACATGTACTAAGCCGACACCGATCACGTTTATGAGTTATGAGTGTAAAAGCCGCGATTCGAGTCAGGGTTTTATACTCGTGAACCAATCGATTCAGTCGTCAGTTTGAGCTGAGTATGTTTTAGAACACATGTACTAAGCCGACACTAGTTGTGTGCATGAGCCATGAGGGTGTACCCAAGTATATGATGATAATATCACGAATATAGCAGAAAAGAATGAGTTATTAGAATATATGAGAGTATGCCAGTTTACCTTTTATATTTTTATGTAAAGTGGATCGTAGAATTAGTTTTAGGCTGTTTACCATGTCAGGACACATTATGGGGCAGTTTGGGTGGGCTAATAGTTATAGAGCATGTCATTGTGGTGCTAGAGTGTGTGATATATTTTATGGGATTTTCCCCTATTTTCCATATTTTTTTAGGAATTATTATGAATTAATTATTATTTTAACTCAAGTTAGACTAGAGTCAAGTTTTATTTACGATATCGCCACCTAGCTACTTCTTCACCCCTGACACCTTCCCCGTCCAAAACCTTGCCGTGCCACCCCCTATGTTTGTCGCTGCAACACTGCCCTGCCGCCGATCATCGCCGCCATGCTCTACTGCAACGTTGTCGTGATTCCTCGAGCGCCCCGGCCGTCGTCCGACCTCCACAAAGTGAGGAAGCTACGCCCTTGTGCCACGCTTCTGTCACTGATCGCATCACCAGTGAGCATCACCGCCGCGATCTAGTGGTCACCTCGATGCCTTTGATCAACCCACGACCCTCCCCAACTTAAGCAGAGCCCAACGCCGCCCATCCTGGCCTGATCTCCACACCACCATGGATAGCTCTGTTTTAGCCATTTCTCCGCGAACCGCCACCTCTACTGACTGTGTCGACACCGTAAACGTGTCGGGCTCGCCGACCGGTGCCAATGGTACCCAATATGACCGCTATCCCGCCAGTACATGCCGTCGGTGAATATTGCTAGAAAATTGCCAAAAAGTTACCGAAAAACCACTGAAACTGCCGGAACCTCACCGAAAAACCTGATTCACTAGTATTCAGTGGATCTTCCGTGAAGCTTATCCAGTCGAACCCGATTGAACTTCGGATGCCGACAGCACCAAAGTCGAGCTCCGAGACAGGCGACAAAACCCTAGCTATCGCCGATTGTCGACAACAAGAGGTATAATTACCTCTGAGTTAATTATTTAAAATTGATGATTGTTAGCACAACATGTTAGGATTGATTAATTGTGATGATTAATTTCTGACTATGAATGAAGTGGTAAGTGACATGATTTGATTAATTCGGAAAGAATGGTAAGTGATCTAATGAGGTAAATTGAATCTGAGCATGCTAATCAAGTACGACGTACCTTAGTAAAACACAAAAAATTGGTATGAATAGGATGAGTTAGAATTATTTTCACATTTATGATTATTTGATTGTTGATGGATGTTGTTTGCATTGTGAGTGTGTTAATCACAACGAGTTTGATGCATCATTCAATTAGGCAGGAGTTACCTTCTAGATTTGATGCGTAGGTACGGAGTAAGAGCTCGCTGCCTAGGCGCGAGGACACGCTTGGAGCTTCTACCAGGTCTGTTTAGGACTCGTCTCTATTTTTTTGCTCTATCTATTGTATGTTTGTTTTATTGCCTACAGGACGGGTTAAGTGGCATTTTATTGGATCCCACTTAACTCAGGTCATTTAGCCGAAGAATTTTTGGGATTAATAAACCCTCGAGGATGAGATCCCTCGAGGATGATTTCAAAAACATGATGCACAAGTTGCTTTGTGGCCTACTATATGAATTCATTCTCAGGCCTATATAAATAATTTTATCGAGTTTTCAGCGAGACAAGAGATGGGGAAATTAACTTGCTTGTACCATGAGTGGATGTCGTGATAGTCAAAGTGGGCTCTGGATTAGTGAGCGGACTGTTCCATTCCCGAGGGATCCTCACAACTCCGCATTTGAGTTCTTCACACTCAGAGAACGTAGAAGTTTATGAGTACTGTTAAGTACAGTGCATGTTCGAACTTGTGGTTTAAAGGGTACTAAAGGCGACTGCCTGAGAGTACTCAGCTTTCGTGCTGAAGGCCATGAGAATTATGGAGGTAAGGAGAGGGTTTAGGATATACATGTAGTCCCGATGGACCAAAGAAAAATGAAATGAGAAAAATGCCGACAGAGACATCAGTAAAGCAAACAATTCAGGATGCTACTAGGTCTGCAACCTAGTGGCTTCTCAATAGGTGCCCTTTAGAGAGTTCACGAGAAGTATACAAGTGTTTTCTTTCATTTGAGAGTTTGCAATCATAGCCAGTTTGTTATAGTTATATTTTGGACTAGTAAAGCTTGTTATTAATGTATTTTTATACTATATGTTGGTGATAATTAGGAGTTGGATGTGCCAGCCTGGATGGAAGAGCACTGATATCGCTTGCACACATGTCAGACAATTGGATGGTTAATATTTTTTTATGATGTTATTATATTGAGAATGATGTGATTAAATGTTAAGACATTGCGATATGATGTGATTAAATGCCAAGACATGATGATATGATGTGAAATGTGAATAGACTGCATAAGTGGGTTAAAGACCCAAGCTTCAGAATGAATTTACAGCAAATTAGATTTTGTGTGAATGAAGTTGTTTGATAGATAGATATATATATTTGCATGTGTTGATTGACAGGGTGGCCCCTAATTGCACTTTTAGGGGTGACTCTATCCGTTTTATTTTTAGAATTTTTATTGATTTATCACAATTGTTGTTGGTGTGTAAATTAGTTTGCATGTCATCCATATTATAACACACTGTCCGGTTCACCTGTGAACTGACCCGGAAATATCACTGTCGGCCGAACCATTCGCTAACTACTTGATTCGGTTAAGCTGACCTGGATCTCCTCTCAGTGTCTTAAAATAGTAGTGCAAGTATATAATGTGTGAATGGCATGCTTTGGTTCTAACGTGGCCCTACATGCATGCCAAGATATGTGATTATGCACAAATAGAATAATCGTGAAAACAAATTCGAGAATAAAATTTAAATAAAATAAAATGGATTGAGTCTTTCCTAAAAGTGCAATAAAAAATATTTATATCGATATAATTCTAAAACATGACATTTTTATTTCACTTTCATTCTAGTTTCGTTCCACATGCTAAAAGTTTATAGCATGTCACAGAATAATTTAAAACAATCTCATCATTCATACAGCTTAGAAATCATCATTCCCACTTATTATGTGAGGTAGGTTCATGTGTGCAACGACTTTACTACTCCAACGCAGTCTTGATAGCGCTCGGTCCTCGAGATTCTCCCCAACATATATAATAGAAAACCATCAGTAATGAGTGTTACCAGTCCAAAAAAAATGTAATATCAAACTTGCATAGGAGATCTGACCCTCTTGTTGAATAAAAATCTCATATACTTCCTCAAGAACTCTCACAAGGGCAGTAATAGGAGCCATCGCCTTCTAACGGTAGCGTCCCCTTTCCATAACTTTCTCTTTCCATAACATTCTCTTTCCTTATCATTCTCTTTCCTTGGCCATTCAAACTATCAAAATCAATGTCACTCATCTCAGCCCTCTACGTCCTTCGTATTACTTCTGGCCTTAGTACAAGGGCTGAGTATTTTCAGATATGCGCCTTCAGTACCCTTTTCACCACAAGGCTAGACATGTGCTGCACAAGAGTACATGTAAACCTCCACACTTCTCCGGGATTGAGGAACTCAAAGGTCGAGTTATCAGGATCCCTTGGAAATGGAGTGGATGCTCACCAGTTCTAGAGCCCACTTTGACAAGCACACACCCTATCTCAAGATGTGGTTGATAGTTTCCTTCATCACACATCTCACTGAAAATACGAAAACTATGTATATATATATAGGCCTGGATAGGGAATTATATAATATAGGCCCAAAGGCATCTTGTGGTGGATCTGAGATTTTAAAACAAACTCGAGGGGTCTCATCCTCGAAGGTTATTAATCCTTAAATGACCTGGGATAAGTGGGATCTAATAAAACGCTACTTAGCTCATCTGCTTACCTGTAAAAACAACACACGATAGAGTATAGAAATAAAACCAGAAGGGAGTCCTAACAGACCTAGTAAAAGCTCCAAGCGTGGCCACACGCTTACGTTGCAAGCTCCTACTTTGTACCTACACATCAAATCTAGAAGTTAACGCCCGCTAACTGAATGATGCATCAAACTCATCATCGAACAATAGTCAAACAATCAATAAAAATATCTTATCCTATTCATCCAAAATTTTTTACATTTTTCTAAATTACATTGCAGTCAATTAGCATGCACAAATTTAATTTACTTAATTAGATTACTAACTATCAATCAAATCATTTAAATAATTACTTCATTCACAATCAGACATTTATCACAATAGTTAATGTAACACCCCAATTCGGTTTACACTAAACCCAGACCAGAATTGTTACAACAGATCGAACTACTTGTAATCGATTAATTTTGTTGACCCAAAATCCAACGGTTACGATATAGCCCTCTCGATGTCTCAAGATGGAGTACGTCGCTAATGTGCAAACAATGTATGAATGAGATGCAATACCCTAGCAGGATGCTACATGAACGTCATGATAATAGCCACACCAAAATAATTATTTAAAATAGCAGCAAAATTTATGCAAAATCCTGCAATGAAATGGACAGAATCTCCCCTAAAAGTACAATAAGGGGACAACCTATTAAAACACGGCATAGTATAATATATATATATATATATATATATATATATATAACAATAATTTTCATCACAATAGGATTCAAAACATCAACACAAGTTATAATCGGCGTCTCGCCCACCTACAATTCATACTCAGCACATTTAGTTCAATCTTATCATATCATGTTAACTCACTCTTGAACATCTAGAACTTTTCCAAAACATTTCTAAAAGAACCCACACATTTCTACAACAAGGCATACGAGCCTCACAAATGCATGCATATATACACCAATATATAAATCCACAACATCAGCTAATCACATCACATCTTACACAAAAGTCGACGTGGCGCAAAGTATGTGTGTGCAATGCAAATGCTGTCCTTTGTCAAAGCCAACATACTCCATTCATCTTCCTCACCTACATATATAGTAAGAAAACGTTAGGAACAGTTGTCACTAGTTCGGAAATAACTAATATCGAACTGAAGAATGAGAGCAAACCCTCACGGAAAGCAAACAATCATATATCTTCCTCAAGAACTCTCATAAGGGCAACTACAGAGGAGTAATTGAGCAGCTGACTCAATAGCATCCCAATCTAGTTGGTACTGTGCCAGTTTTAGCATTTCTTTTCTAATTCCACTTTTGAGAAACCTTTATCCTAAGCCCTCTTTAAACCTCCATATTTCCTTTGGCCTTGAGCACGTAGGCCGAGTACTCCCAAGCATGCGCCTACAGTACTCTTTGAACCATGAGTCCGGACACACGCTGTACTTAACAGTACCATAAACCTTCACGTCCTTTGGGTGTAAGGCACTCAAATGTGAAGTTATCATGATCCCTCAGAAATGGAACAGTCTGCTCATTAATCCAGAGCCCTCTTTGACTAACACGGCACCCGCTCGTGGTACGTGTGGTTCAATTCACCTCCTTTTGTCTCACTTGCAAACACGATAAAAGCTATTTATAGGGTTGGGTCGGGATTTATTATAATAGGCCCGAAGGCAACTTGAAGTGGATCTTATTTTCAAAAACAAACTTGAGGGATCTCATCCTCAAGGGTTATTAATTCCAAATAAAATAATCGACTAGATGGCCCGTGTAAGCTGGGGTTTAATAAATCATCCACCTGACACGTTCGATGATCTAGAAATCAAATCACCGATGGAATAGAGGGATAAAACCTGAGAAGAGTGTCCTAACGGACCTGGTAGAAGCTTCAAGTGTGTCCATGCGCCTAGGCGGCAAGCTCCTACTCTGTCCCTACACATCAAAACTAACTACTAATGCCCGCTCATGATTCATGCTTATCCTATTTGACACTCACATTACTCACACATCAATCAACACACATCAATAATAATCAATATGAGTTTGCCTACTCTATGTTGCATTAGATTACATCAATTGTTTAGTTTGCCTAATTAATTCCTTAACATTCATTAATATCACACAATAACACACATTCATATTTTTATTAACATGAAAATATCTAACATGTCAATCATTAAATCCTAGCATCCTAGCATGCAATTCTACTAGTCATTACTTTTAAATAATTAAATTAAAATAAATTATACCTCGCACGGTTCATGGCTTGAATTTGGCACCTTGTTGTGCCTAAAGTTCGATAGGGTTCTACCGGAGGGATTCGGCGAAAGATGAGGTAATTTCCCATGAATTTTAGGGAATCCGGTCTTTCAGCGGTTTTTGGCAATTCACCGATGGTTTTTCGGCAATTGTTCTGGCAGAGCAATCGGGGGTAAGGGTTAGCACCGTCTTGGCAAGCTTGACCCAATGGTGGTGACAACAAGGGCGGCCGTGGTGGTGATGACCACTAGCGGCGGCGATGACCAGCAGCGACGGCGGCAAGTTCGGTCAAGGTGGTCGATTGCTTCGATATGACCCATGGCCAGCTTCGACAGCGGGGCTAGGTAAGGTGGAAATGTTTGAGAGGTTGAGGGGAAGGGCTCCGACGTCACGGTGGCGGCGTTCTAGCACAAATGGCGATGGAATCACGTTGGGAACAGCCATGAAATCGTGGATGGTTTTCGGCATCGTTATGGCTGGATGGTGGTCGGATGTGGTTGAGGCGACAAGGCGACAACACGGCTGGGCGGAGTAGCGTCGATCGGCGGCGAGGTGGCATCAACGGTGGTGGCAACAACCTCAAGGGTGGCGGTTAGGGTTTAGGGTGGTCTATTCCTTGTGCTATAGGGCCAGATTTTTGTTGCCAAACATTATGTGACCTAGGTGCAAGCATTAATTTAATGCCTCTTTCTATATACAAAAAGTTGGGTTTGGGGGAGTTAAAAGGTAGCACGATTAATCTGCAATTGGCTGACCGCTCCTACACTTTTCCAGAAGGTGGAAATTGAAAATGTACTTGTTAAGGTGGACAAATTTATATTCCCAGCTGATTTTGTGATTGTGGATATGGAGGAAGAGTCAAATATACCCATTATAGTGGGTAGGCCTTTCCTTGCCACTGGGAGGACATTGATTGATGTTGCTGCTGGTGAATTAATATTGAGAGTAGATAATGAAGAAGTGGTCTTTAATGTTTTTAAGGCTATGCAATATCCAGAATCAGCAGATGATTGTTTTTATATTGATGCAATTCAGTCTACTTCATCAGCTATATTCGAGGAACTGTATAACATTGACCCTTTAGTAGCCACATTAGTTTCTGATGTTGATGATTCTGGTGATGAAGAGAAAGGGGATTATTTGCACTTGCTAAATTCTACTCCCACATTTACTCGAGGACAAGATAAATTTGAATCTTTGGAATTGCAACCTTCAATATCGACGCGGATCAAGCCTTCCATTGAAGTCCCACCGACCTTGGAGTTGAAACAGCTTCCATCTCATTTGAGGTATGCATTTCTAGGTCCTTTTAACACTTTACCAGTTATTATTTCGTCAGCTTTAACTAGTATGCAGGAAGACAAGCTATTGAGAATACTGCGGGAGCATAAGTTGGCTATAGGTTGGACTATTGCTGACATTCGTGGTATTAGCCCTTCCTTTTGTATGCATAAAATCATTCTTGAAGATGGATATAAACCTTCAGTGGAACATCAGCGCCGGCTAAATCCAATCATGAAGGATGTTGTCAAGAAAGAAATCATCAAGTGGCTTGATGCAGGTATAATTTTTCCTATTTCTGACAGTTCTTGGGTGAGTCCTGTGCAGTGTGTACCTAAGAAGGGGGTATGACTGTGGTAGCAAATGAGAAAAATGAATTAATTCCAACAAGGACAGTGACGGGATGGAGAGTATGTATGGATTACCGAAAACTCAACAAAGCTACCAGAAAAGATCACTATCCATTACCATTCATTGATCAAATGTTGGATAGGCTAGCAGGCAGACAGTTTTACTGTTTCCTTGACGGATATTCGGGATACAATCAAATTGCAATCCTTCCAGAGGATCAAGAGAAAACAACCTTCACATGTCTGTATGGTACATTTGCATTTCGCAGGATGCCATTTGGCCTTTGCAATGCTCCAGCCACTTTTCAGCGATGCATGATGGCGATTTTTTCAGATATGGTGGAACATGGAATGGAGGTATTTATGGACGATTTCTCTATTTTTGGTGATACTTATGATAATTGTTTGCAGGTTCTTGATCGGGTTCTCCACCGATGTGAAGATACTAATTTAGTTCTTAATTGGGAGAAGTGTCATTTTATGGTGCAAGAGGGAATTGTTTTAGGTCACAGAGTATCTAGCAAGGGCTTGGAAGTGGATAGAGCGAAGATTGAAATAATTGAAAAACTGCCTATCCCAACATCAGTTAAAGGAGTAAGAAGTTTTCTTGGGCATGCAGGTTTTTATCGTCGTTTTATTAAAGATTTTTCTAAAATTGCTAAGCCACTCTCTAATTTATTAGAAAAAGATGTTGCTTTTGATATAAATGCTGAGTGTTTAGAAGCTTTTGAAATCTTAAAAGCGCGACTAATTTCTTCTCCAATACTTGCTTGTCCTGATTGGAATTTACCATTTGAGCTAATGTGTGATGCCAGTGATTATGCAGTTGGAGCTGTTTTGGGGCAACGAAAAGATAAACTGTTTCACACAATTTATTATGCAAGCAAGACACTCAATGAAGCTCAATTGAATTACACTACTACTGAGAAAGAATTGTTAGCTGTTGTGTACGCCTTTGAGAAATTTCGATCTTATCTCATTTGTACTAATGTAATTGTTTATACAGATCATGCAGCTCTTAAATATTTATTTGAGAAAAAGATGCCAAACCAAGGTTAATTCGATGGGTGCTCCTACTACAAGAGTTTGATTTGGTAATCAAAGACCGAAAAGGGTCCGAAAATAAAGTAGCTGACCATCTTTCTCGACTTGAGAAAGGAAGTTTAGACGACCCTTCACTCCGGATTAATGATTATTTTCCAGATGAACAACTTTTAAAGGTATCACATTCTCCCATTCCTTGGTTTGCTGATTATGTGAATTTTCTTGCTTGTCAGGTACTTCCTCCTGATTTGACATATCACCAAAAGAAGTGGTTCCTACATGATGTACGTGCTTATTTATGGGATGAACCTTTCTTGTTCAAACGCTGTAGTGACCAAGTCATTCGAAGGTGTGTGCCGGATGAAGAGATAGATAGCATTCTCCATCATTGTCACTCATCCGATTATGGTGGCCATTTTGGTGGAGCGAAGACCACGAGGAAAGTTCTTCAATCTGGGTTTTATTGGCCTACTTTATTTAAAGACTCACATTTTTTTGTTTTGCAGTGTGATCGATGCCAGAGAGTAGGAAATATCTCAAGTCGTCAAGAAATGCCACTTACTAACATTTTAGAAGTAGAAATTTTTGATGTCTGGGGAATTGATTTTATGGG
>JAURVB010010066.1:0-12025 GCA_033002965.1 Piper betle | reverse complement strand
ACATATGTGCAATTTTATACATATAAGGCTAAAAAATAACTTAGAAATATTCATGCCTATATATTAATAATATCTTTCCTTTACCTTCAATAAGCAATTACTAAAGAAAATGCTTCATTTATTCATGTCATCAAATGACAAAAAATATTTTTAAATATTAAATTTTCCAGATATGCAGATTTAATGATTAATTTTATTGCATTAAGTCACCTTAATTTCAAAAATAAAAAATTGATTCATTAAAATATACAAAATAGATTTTAACTCAAAGTAGAAATCTTTTTATACTTATGTAAATTTTAACACAAAGTATAAACTAACTAGTACTTATGTTGATTTTAACACAGTATAAATCAACTAATACATGCATGCCCTTAATTTTAAAATAAAGGATTATTTATCTTAAAAAAAGTACCAATTTTCAAATATAGACAACATTGTAGAACATTAGTTATGATATTATATATCATAACATAAGATCATAACTTATCTTTTAAGAATTGTTAAAAAATTCATGATTTTGGATGACAATTAAATATATACCATTTATTGGAGTGCATTAAATGCTCATAATGAACTTTTATAATTCTTGTAACTAATGAAAAAATCTTTGTCAATCCATCTTATAACTATAGAAAAGGTTACTCAATATTCATTTGATATAATCATAAAGACAAAATATATTGTGGCTAACTTGAGATGAATTGACGATCATTTAGACAACTAGTAAAACATATCTTATTTAAACAAATATCTAAAGATAAATACATGCATCACTTGACTTAAAAAATCAATTAATCAACCATCTAGTTTTACCCACATGAAGTTTTTAAGGCTTCATTTTTTATTCATGAATTCCATTTATGTTTCCATCATCTTCCAACAATTTAAAGCAAGATTTCAACACTTTAGAAAATATAAAATCACATCAACAAATAATGTGATCATATATTTATATGAAATAAATAAACTTTTCAATTACCAATTTGAAATGAAAAATATTTATATTTACACTCGCTAAGAGTTGTATGTGGTATCATTTTATGTTGCTCCCACTCAGATTAAATTCTGATCGTCAACCACATCTTTGTAACCTTAAAGCATCACAAATCTCAATATCTCTCATACTAAACAAAGATTTTATAAATCAATTTATGGAACATGACATTTCCATATCAATCTCATTCTTATGTATATGTTAATGTATACATATTGTAAAAAAAGAGTTTAAATATCCACAAACGATAAATATTATTACTCAATCTCTTGAAAAATAAGTCGATATGTGAACATAAATTTACGGCTTTCAATGTCATCATCCAACTAAAATAAAAACACAAAGCCTTTGTTTAGAGTGCATCATAAAAACTGTTGATATGAAGGCATTTGGTTAAATATCTTTATTCCCACTTAATAGAATATTATTGAAAATATAATAAAAAATTAGATTGTGTAATGATGAACTTAACCATCAAATAAGGGTTTTGTTCTTAATTTCGGCAACTCTAGTTTGGCACAAAATTTATAGAAAATTTTGATTGACAAACGAGTATCCTTATTTTCTCATTATTTCTCTAAACTAATTTAGAGAAAAATAATAGTCCTGCACCATATATAAGAAATATTTGGTATTTATTATATTTTTTGTTGTCAGCCAAAATAAAAGTACAATTTTAGACATTTATTTGTACACAATGTACATAAAAATGTGCATATTATTCACATATGTATATGAAATAAATAATGTTTTGCTAGAAAAATTGTGTGATCAGAGCACTTAAGCATGTCATTAATTATTGACATTTTGTAACACAAAGTACCACTACGTATAAGTGTTGTTTATAACAAACTATTTAAAACTTGTTATCGATTCTATTTTCAAGTTCATTATCTTTCAATTCTTATCACAAAATAAAATTTGGACATGAAAATTGATGATACTTGCAAATTTGCATCATTTATTTTTTACTATATAATTTAGTCTCCTACTTTCTTGAATATAAATTTAATTAAAAAATGTAACTAATAGAGTTGAATTAAAATATTGACAGCCACTGTAAAAAAATGATGATTGTCAAAAAGACAAAAATTTAATATTGGACAAATAACTACAAAAGCGGTCTTAATTATGAACAAAAGCGGTCTTAGACAATTTCTTATTAGAATTGAAAGTGAGATATAAAATTCAAAATAATGGACATGAAAATTTAGTGCGGAAAAAAATTTAGCGGCTAGCGCCAACGTGATCAAGTCTGCTAATATAATCAGTCAACTAAAAAATTTCAACTCTCTCCCATACCCAATAATTAAAATTTTGTTTAATATTTATCACAAAGACAATAGTAAACCTAGGGTTGCTAACTGAGGGAGCCAGCTCATGAACATTTGACATTCGGCTCGGCTCGACTCGATTCGAAACTCGATATTTAAATGCTCAAGCTCGAACTCGACTCGAACTCGAATCCTTCGAGCCGAGTTTGAGCAAGGCAGTGTTCGACTCAACTCAACTCAGTTATAACTCGAACTTGACTCGAAACCGACTTGTAGCTCAACTCAAACTCGAGTCGATAAAATAATATAATAATATATTCTTTATATAATATATATATATACATATATATATATATACTAATAAGTTTAATTGTAACTAGTTATATTTATTTATATAAAATATAATTATAAAGTAGTGAGATAGCTTAGATGGGAGGTATTCAAGACTTAGAGGTCGTGGGTTCAAACCACACTGAATGTATTTTTTTATGTGAGTTATTTTCCACTTTATAATCAAGCCGGTTTCGAGCTCACGAACGAGCTGGGTTCAAGCTCGTCAAAATTAAATAGTTTAAGTGTATTCTAGCTCGAGTTAAGCTCGAACAACATAAAAAATATTCGAGTCGAGCTCGAGCATGTATGTTTAAAACTCGTTTGATCTCGAGCCGAGTTCGAACACAAGTTGAGCTCGGCTCGCTCGCTCGTTTAGTAGCCCTAAGTAAACCCGTGTATAAGGTTTAGAGGTGGTCACGTCGTCTTGCCCAACGAAAAACAAAAAATTCAGACCGTTCTACTCCCCCAAATCACTAACAAATCCCTAAAATTAGGAGTTGCAATTTTTTTATTTTACGGCAGAGCTTTTATGGCAACTGCACGCCGGCAAGGCAGGCCTTCATCTCCTCCTTTTTTCTATACCGGTATTCATGAGAACAGAACTTTATTCCGAGCATGGAATCGCCGTTTAGGTAGACTCAGTTGCTCCTCCCTGTTCCTCATGAGACGTCTAAACTTGGATTCATAGTCACCAAACAAAGGTAATGTTCGCTGCTCCTATAGAATCGAAGCAACATGCTGCTTTGGAGTTTACATGGAAAAACTCGGTTCATCACGACCTTGAATGACCAGCAAGGATCAGCATGTGTTTCTTGCATGCCTATGATGGGAGCAGAAAAGCCCCTGCTAAACAGGGAACCTAAGCGGAAGTGGGTCTTTCATGCAGATATTGGCAGAACCCAAACTCTGGTGATGCTTGCTCACCAATACATGGATGTACTCCGGCCAAGGTAAAAGGAAATACAATTGATTGTTGACATCTTTGTATGGAAATTGGGCACTAGACAGAGGGTTCACGGGCTAGTAAATGAGAAGTTTGTTGGATTTGGCGAAGTCACAACCATGGGAGTTGGCTGGAGACGGCGGTGGGTATTGTTAGAGATGGTCGGACTCACCAAGAGTTGAAGCAGTGGGATTTGCAGTAAATGGCCAGACTCACAAAGAGTCAACGGGGATGTTGAACAAAAAATATTTGATTGTGATTATTCTTTACATATCTAATGGATATCTGATGATAATTATCCTGATCTTAAAAAAAATAATTTGCATAAATCTTTTAAGAACATATCTTAAAAGAAATTCACGGGCCAGTTAACAATTTACAGTGATTACAACCAAAAAAATGATTAAAAAAATCGTAAACACAAAAGAGTTCAATTGATTACTTGAAACAGATAAAGATCACAACTTTACAATATTGATCAAATCTTAACGATGAATCACAGATAAAATTGGGAATTAAAATTGTGGAAGAAATATTTATTTTATAATAATTACGAAAATAATAAATAAATCATCATAAAAGAATCAATAAACATGATTTATGATCAACAAATAATCTAATCATGCTTTGATTTCGAAAAAATAGCGTGATACATCTTGTTCTAGAGGCGGCTCTAATACCAATGTAGAAATTAAATATATAATAAAATATAAATAAGATAAAACTTATCTTGCGGTGATATGGAACGATGGACATGAGTCACCATATTCGCAAGTCAAATTTTGATCACTAGGATAAAGTCTAATTTTCACGGCTTATCATTCCTCTTATTAGAAACACTGTATTTATTTTTTCTTTAATTTATGTTAGGGAGAAGATGTAATATTTATAGGTTTTTTCATTATTATCTAAAACCAACTGATAGGATAAGTATTAGGAAATAATATTTGATTAACTTGAAACTAAGTCAAAGTTAATATGTTGATTGATATGGTGGGTCCACCCCTTATGGGGTGTCTCCACCAAAAATACGCCAACATTGACCATGCCCTTCAATGAGCCGGTGCACATTTTCTCCACCTCTCCTCCGATTGCCGAGCTCTCGCATGTTAGCAGGGCCTTGTTTATGGTGGCAGCGCTAGGGGAGTTGGGGGTGATGGAGAAGTGTGCAAGGATGGTCGGCAAGTGTGCTGAGGAGAAACGGAGGAAGTCGGATAAATGGCTGGGGTAGAAGGCACACTCTGGACTGGGCTTGTGAAGGGAGAGCTCCCTCTTTTGCCTGGGTGGAGGTCCTTATCTTGGAAGAAGATGCTCTACTTGAACTCGTGGAATGAGTATTCAACATTGAGCTCTGTTTTTGGCTCAAGTTATGATAATTAAAAACTCCATGTATATTTCGAGCTTAATTACTCATGATAAGTCGTAATTCTTCCCTTTTTTTGGAAGATTTTCTTATGAGTTAATTAAGATATGTAAGAAAAAACTTAGATATGGCTAGGGAAATACGGAACTTTCAATATTGTTGCCAGCTGAAAGAGCAAGTGAATAGTAAGTTCAGTATGCCGCAATTCATATATATATATATATATATAGGATTTCACTGTGGTGCGCTGCATGCCTTTGCAGCGAAGCAAAGTAGAGCAGCTCATGGCTCATGTTAAATTCTCCTCCCCCACCTCCCCCCGCGGCATTGCCACCCACGGACGGCTTTCCCGCTCGCCCTACCACGCCGGCTTTCCCGCTCCTCCCCCGGCTTTTCTAAAAGCCGCCTCCCCACCGAGCCACAGGATGCACTCCGCCACCCACCCCCACCCCTCCCCCGCGGCCCCACACCCACCCCCCATGCCCCCACCCTGCTGGCCCCCTGCCGGCCCCCCTGCCAGGCCCCCTGCTAGGCCCCCTTGCCGGCCAGCCCCCAGCCACACTGCTCCCGCCCTCCTGTGCCGAACTTGCCACGTTGACGGTGAGATATTTTTTAACATTATTTGAATTTTGTTGCATTTATTTTTTGTGTGTAAATGGACCTATGTGAGATTATTTATAATCATCTGATTAAATTAAATAGTGAATCTACTAAACAATGAAAAAGGAAATTTTTGACAAAATAATGGTTGCCCTCATTTCTTGTACTTATGTTTCTATCGGTTTAAAAAATATGTTTTTCAGGTCAAAAATATTTGTGAGTGGAGTCGAGGAGGCCAGAATTGCATCTGCCACCAAAGAACAAATCCAGCTACATATGAGCATCAGGTAAGAGTTAAGCCTTTGAAAGTACTTTGACTTAATGAAAGAATGTTTATTGTGACATTTTAGTTGATTAATTCTTAGTTTTTATAAATTTTGGATTTTTAAGAATGGACAATCTTGAAGATAATGAAAATGCCAAGAAAATTAGGCCAATATATTACAACATTTTATCCTATTACAGAAGATGAGGTCAAACCGAGGGTTGGAATGCAATTTGATAGTTTGCACGATGCACTCAACTTCTACACTAGTTATTCAAAAATGGCCGGATTTGGTGTACGTAAACATAGTACAAATTATCATAGGAGAACAAAAGAGTTATGTTCTCAAGTATTTGTGTGTTCTAAAGAAGGACATTCAAAAGAAGATGAGTGTAAAATACAAATTGGATATGAAGACGATAACAATAATGATGGTATGAGTATGAGCAAATGAAAGAGAGAAATACCCCAGAAAGTAAAAAAGAGAACGTATCCTATCATTAGTGAAGATTGTCAAGCACACATCAGGGTAACTAAAAATAAAGAGGGCACATGGAAGGTCATGCATTTTGAAGAAGGACATAGTCATGCACTCCTTACACCATCAAAAACTCATTTTCTCAGGTCACGTAGGCATGTTACAAGTGTGCACCGAAGTTTGATTGACACATTTATAGAGTCTAACATAAAAACCTCTCAACTAATGTATGTGCTAGAAATTGAAGCAGGTGGGGCTGAAAATATTGGTTGTACAGAGATAGATATCAAAAATGCCCGGACAAAAAATAAAGAAGAGATAAAGGAAATTGATGCCCAATTATTGATGGAACATTTTGAGGAAATGAAAGAGATGAATGACTCATTTTTTTATTGCTATGAAGTTGATGATGATGGTAGATCGAAGCATTGTTTTTGGGCGGATGGTAGATTGAAGCGCACTTGCCCTACAATTGTAGCACATCGGTAATGTTGCCTAACACAAACCCTGTTTTGATCTTTGTTATATATAATTTATGTGATTATTTTCCATGTTTTATTTTTAAATATATAGGCAAAAAATCTTCCATCTGAAAGTAGAGTCGTGGAGTCTATTCAGGGGCGTTGGTGCAGTGATGGCGAATCTCAAAGCAATGATGGAGAACAACTATGATAGCTACGAATCTGGAAGGACTGCATAATCTTTCATAGTTTGTACTTATATTCATCATGTGGAAAGAAATTAAATGAGATGGCTCTCATGTGTTTTGGCTTTCATGTGTTTCCAAATTCATCAACATAATTTAAATGTTATCAAAATATATAAGAGTATGCCATTTTTTTAATATATAGTTGATCGCAAAATTAATTTTAAAACCGTTTACCGAGTTAGGACGTATTATTTATTAATTTTGGGTTGGGACTGAGTCAACTTTTTACTAACTCGAGTCGGGACCGAGTCATTTTTTATTGACTCTGAGTCGGGTTTGAGTCAATTTTTTATTGACTCGAGTCGGGACCCAGTCAAGTTTTTATTGACTCGAGTTAGGACCTAGTCAAGTTTTTATTGACTCGAGTCGGGACCCAGTCAAGTTTTTATTGACTCGAGTCGGGACCTGCAAGTGGTTACTGAGTCGGAGGGGCCTAGCGGTGGTGGCGGGGGTCGGCAGCTTGGGGCGGGCCCGGCCGCGGCGGTTGGCGGTGGCAGGGGCTGGCAGGTGGGGCGGGCCCGCCACCCCCTGCCCCACGTCCCCCCCCGGCACCCTGCCCCAGCCGGCGCTGCCGCCCCCCACCCACCCCGCCCCACTGCTGCCGCACCCGTATGGTCAACATATATTTCACAGTTTCATAGACAAGCCACAACACGAGTCCGAGAATCAAGATCTTCTACTTTAGTGACCTAACGTGGTGGATTGGCTACATAACGTGGCAATGGAATTGAATTACGGGTGCCATGATGAGAAGAAAGCCTCAAATGCCAACAACATCAAGATAAAGAAATTAAAAATTTTTGACTGTTAACCAACTTGTAGTTAATTTTCCAGTGAATGAATCTTATTTAATGACCTAAAAACAGTTATCACATATTTTCAATCTAGAGACCAACCACTAAGCCAAAAAAACAATAAACTATATTCAACATCAACTATTTCTGGCTTTGTATGAGTCGCAAGCAATGTGTTGTGGATAGTGAATCCCATGATACAATCTTACGTGGACTTTTTGAGGACGATGTAAATTTCTCAACACTGGTTCTGTTCCAAACGTTTTCCATATTGCATATACAACCACAAATTTCCAATCAATCCTTAGAATTGATAACGCCATATACGATATAGGCGACAAAACAACAAGAGTTCAATCATCAGAAATTTACAATGAAGGTTTCCGATCCATTTTCACGAAGCTAGACGAGTATCGACGATGTGACCTAAAGACCTGCCATCGAATACAAACATTGGATTAACGAACCATCGACAATTATTTAAGTCTAACTTCAACTCGAAAGATGAAAATTTTATCACTTTAACTTGATTCAAAATGTATGCAATGATACCTATGGCTGGGCTGTTGTAAATATGACATCCAAAATGAATCTAAATTACAAAAGAGATTATGATTTCTGGAGAAAATCTAGAAGAGTCTCTCCTTTAGCTAGGACATTGGAAAATTTTTTATCCATTTATATTCTCAATTAATAAAACTACTCGTAGAACATTTAAAAATTTCATATTTCACACATATAATCATTTAGGAGGTGTTCCACCCCATTGATATCACACAGAGCAATTTCAACACAATTTTACATTCTTGTGGGTATTGGTTTGCCTGGTTTTCACGTAGGCCCTTCAACCTGCAAAACAATGCTCAAAAGCTCCTCCCATGTTTCTTCTTCGCTCTAGGTACCTGCAAAGTAACATGGTTTGATGCCCCTAGTATTGATTTAATCTTCAGTTCCAGGACTCTAGGGCTTGGAGAATTCCTTCGTAAAATAAGTTAGACTTGCATGCTCTAGTGTATTCCGTCTGCAAAATAGAAAAATACAGTTAGGAATAATAAAATACAACTGTAATCATGCTTGCATTTCCAAAATCATCCCAAGGCACCAGAAATTCACATATAAAATCAACATGCCTCCACAGAACAATGGAGGGAGATGTCCACAAACGAAACAAAATACAATGCACCAACACACACAAAAAGCAACAACCAGCCCAACATCTTCAATTTCTTCGCAATCCGTGCACCTACGCCAACTAACGCCATAACCACTCACTTATATATATTAAAAACACATCAACAACGAGTATCATTGAGTCTAAAATAACTAATAGAGAAATCAGTAAAACTGGCAAATGGATAAAACAATTATCCACAAAAAACCTGAAATGAAATAAAAAATTTCTCCACACACACACACACACCAATCTAATCACAATAATTCCAAAAATGCCTAATCATAATTACAGATCTAATCACGCACATGAACTAGAATACTAGGCATTAACATGTCGGTACTATGCATGAGCCAAAATCTACTAGTTGACAACATGCTTGTGGCCAATAGGGCCTAAATGATGGCATCTGAGACATAGTATGATCCGGATATACTCGAAGGAAAGCACACATATGCTTAAATCTGAGATACACACTCCTAGCAGATACTATAGTAATAATCATGAACACACAATTAACCACTTACAGAGAACCATAGGTAGTTACCGTCATGCTCCCGTCCACCATGTGTGCATCAAAAATTTGAAAACGTATAATAAGTATAAGGTCTTGGTACAGTCAAATCGAATAGCGCTAAAGTGCGATTTTTAAGCTAGATCTTGTATTTTTGAAAAATCATAAACGAATCTCAACCTTGAATTTTTATAAATCTAGAAAAATGATACGATGTGAAAAAAAACTTGTGAGCCAAACAATAGATCAAGTAGAGAGAGAGAGAGAGAGAGAGAGAGAGTCCTAACGAATCAGAGAAGAGCTCCTCGTCCTACTGCAGCAAGCTCGACTCTGTGCAAAAGATAGACATCACTAAAAACCTAAATCATGGTGCAAAAATTGGGGAAAGAGGTGGCCAAATCACAAGGACCATTAAAGCTGCCATATTTTATCAAATTTGGCACTTCTACATGCATATACACATCATAACAGGCGAGTTAATCAGCATAACAAGTGTATATCAGACTGTGATGAGTGCAACAAAACAAGAAGTATGCATGTAAAAACCATGATTTTTATTACAAGACTCGAACCTAAATATTATGAAATAAATATAGATGAACCGATATGGTTGGTTATCAAGTCGACCGGTCATGATTTGACTTAAGGTCACCTAGAAAATACCTATTCATGAATGGATGATGGGGTGTGAGAATTTAATGAAAGGGCTCGTAGAACCTAGGAAATACCAATAGATAATGGGGTGTGAGAATTTAATAAAGGGGCTCGTTGAAGTGTATATATATGCAGGAGGAGGGGGTATTTCATCCCTCATCTCCGTCCCAGACGACCTCTCCAATACTGTGTGAGTATTTCATCCCTCATCTTATTTGTTTCCATTTGGATTCTTGCATGCAAAGTTTTGTTGGAGACACCTTTGTTAAGTTGCTAGATCCCTAACGTCTTATGCATGGGTTTCCTGTCGACTGCTTCGTATGAACTACTGCGAGTCTTTGTGGTTGGGTGTTTGTTTTGTGTTTTGTTAATGGATATGTCAGAATGGACCTGACAGCCAATAATGGATATGTCAGAATGGACCTGACAGTAAAAAATGGATATGTCCGAATGGACCTGACAGCCAAAAATTGATATGTCAGAATGGACCTGACAGCCAAAAATGAACATGTTAGAATGGACCTGACAGCCAATAACGAATAATCTCAGAATGAACTGGGAGACCACCTAATCTCAAAATGAACTGGGAGACAAACTTTTAATCTCAGAATGACCTGAGAGCCTGTAGAACTACATTGAGCTTGATCCCAACATGGGTATGTAGGCTATTCAAGATAGATTGATTTCAGCTCACCTAAAGAAAAAAATTACAATTATGATTGGTGGTTCTTTTACGAACTCAGGATAGGAGAATGGATAATAAATTGGACTTCCTTTATTTTCTTGTGTTATACATGTGGCTTTGGGAAACGATCCAAGACTGTGGAGTAACACCCAGACCGGTTAAGGCTGGTCGTTATAGGGTTGGTTTGGTTTAATTTCTGAGTAATGCCTAGCCATCTAAGCCCATAGTATTGTGAAAAAATGGCGGGTCGTTATAATGCAAAAAATATATCGACAATGCAAGATATGATTTTTATGGCAAACAGTGCACATATACAATATCCATTCACTCAAAAATGAATATATTTTTTGTAAAACCCACGATTCGAGTTAGGGTTTTATATTTAGAACCGGTCGGGTCGACCGTTATTTTTCGAGTTGAGTCAGTTTCAGGACACGTGTACCGAGCCGACGTCGGTCGCGTGTATGAGTTATGAGGGTCATGCGTACCCAAGTATATGATGATAACGTCATAAACACAGCAAACAGAATGAGTTATCAGAATATATGAGAGTATGCCAGTGATTTTTTTTTTTATATATAGTGGATCGTAGAATTAGTTTTAGGCCGTTTACCGCGTTAGGACGTGTTACGGGCATTTTGGGTGGGTTGATAGTTCTAGAGCATATCATTATGATTTTTTTGTGTTGTTTGATTTTATGGGATTTTTCCCAAATTTTTTGGAATTTTTCTTACGACTTATATATTATTTTGACTCGAGTCGGAGACGAGTCAAGTAATATTTACGACTTTGCCACCGCACCTTCCTTTCTTCCCAAACCCCGATGCCGCCCCCGTGCAGCGTCGCCGGCGCCGCCCGGCCACCGATCGTTGCCGCCTAGCCCCGCGACGACATCGTCATGCTGCCCTGACCAAGTACGGCCCCCATCGGGCCGCTGCGACACCGGATCGCCGTGCCAAGCGCCACGCCCACGCCGCGCTTCTGTCGTCGCCCGCACCGCCGGTGACCATCGCCTCCATGATTGGGTAGTCGCCTCGACACCCTCGACTCCCTAGTGGCCTTCCCCAACCGGAGCGGAGGCCATCGCCGCCCTGGCCGGCCGGATCTAGCGACCCATTGCCGCCGGCCCTATTTTAACCATTTTCCGGCGAGCCACCACCTCCATTGGCCGCGTCAACCTCGTAGATGAGTCAGGGTCTCCGAGCCGGTTCCGAGGGTACCCAACACGACCCCTTTCCGACTAGT
>JAURVB010010065.1:0-29761 GCA_033002965.1 Piper betle | reverse complement strand
TCATGATGGATCATATCTTCATGCTTAAGACGCCGAGATTGGATCCATATGAGTTAGGTTCGGGTTAGCCGACCTAACCGGGGCCCCGTAACATGCCGGTTCGGTTCACGAACGTGAACCGGATTTGGGGTGTTACAGAAGTACTTGGTCTTATGAAGCCTGCCTGCAACAACTCTTCTAATTGACTCTTTAACTCCTTGAGTTCCGCTGGAGCCATGCGGTATGGTGCTTTAGAAATTGGTGATACTCCCGGTGCTAGGTCAATGACAAACTCCACTGCCCGCTTAGGAGGTAACCCTGGAAGTTCACTTGGAAATACGTCCAGAAATTCTGCTACCACCGGAATCATGGACAACTCTTTGGGTTTGGACTCAGACTCTTCTAGAGTTGCCGAAAAGACTTTACAACCCTCACCAAACCACTCAGTTGCCTCACTAACCGACACAATACAAGAGGATGGATCATTCCATGACCCTTGGAAAATGACCCCCATCTCACAATTACAAGGTTTAGTCAACACTCTCCTCCCTTTACAGTCGAGGAAAGCCTGGTGTGCAGACAACCAGTCCATTCCCAACAGTACATCAAAGCCTATTATCCCATAGACAATGAAATTCCATACATAGGGTTTCCCTTGAATATCCAAGGATAGGTTAGTCACTCCTAACGTTGTGACTTCCCTGTCTCCCGTTGCAGTAGTGACCCTATAAGTCTTAGGTAATGTAGACGTTTGGAGTCCCAAACTCTTAACTAATCGGGATGATAGGAATGAATGTGTACACCCCGAATCAAATAAAACATCCACACTAACACTTTGAATCAGGATTTTACCTCGAACTGTGTGGTCCTCGTTTTCAGCGTCCTCGACGTCGACTGCAAAAGTTTCGCCTTCCCTTTTTCCACTGGTTTTGCAGGTATTCCAAATTTGATGTAGCCAGAAATCATAGTAGTCCAGGCAATTACATCCTTGTCGGCAATTTTATCAAATACATCACGGGCGTTAAGGATCTTCCCACGTCTAACTAGTTCCAACATCAGGTGGGTAGACCTAGCAAGCTCCAAAAAATGAGCTTGTCTCCTATCTGGTACTGAAACTCTAACTTCGGACTTAATACATTGAGAAACTGAATATTTTCTGATTCCATTAAGCGGTATAAGTTGGAAACACTGTGGAAGTTGATGTAAATAACTAGTAAGGAATATCTTAAACAGATGTGCGCGTGAGAGCGATAGAGCTAACTGCATTTCATGGAGGCGAATTGGGGTTCCTCATCGCCTACACATGGAAATGAATGAGGAAAATAGTGCCAGAAAGGCAGACACTTCTAGAGCAGAATAAGACAATGAATGTGCCATAATTCATGGCTCCTTTCAATTGGTGCCCTCAGTGTCCTGTCATCAACAATATCAAAAGAATGCAAGCAGATATCAATAACAAGATGCGAATGGGACATATGCACTCACTTCATAGTATACGTCTAGAACTTGTAATATGTCAAGGAGGGTTTGTAATGGCATTGATGCAGGACACCTACAACATTGAATTAGAAGTTTATCAAGGATAAGAAATTTATGATATTTAGGATTTTATTAAAAACAGTTTCCTACTTAAATTTGAATGTCTAATATTATTAGATCTTTACAGAGGATTCTCCTCAAATTATTAGGAATCTTGAGTCTTCAGTATATTGGCATAGACCTTAAACTCTTTTTACAGATAGATTATCAAATTAAAATTTTCACTTTGGTGGATTTCAAAGTTGTTTCTCCTTCTATCCTTTTTTTCTAGATTTCAATTTTTTCTTTCCTTCTCCTAGATTCCTTTTCCGTTCTACTAGTTCCCAGCAGACATAGTTGTCTTTTCAGTTGCGTTAAATAAGTTCTATGCCATATCATTCAATTTAGCCTCACTGGCACATCAGGCCATTCTCATGTAACAACTTATTAACTGTGTCAAGATTTAGGGGGATAAGGGATGCTTTTTTGAATAAAGGTAGTAAATGATTTTTTAACCAATCCCAAGGGTAAAGTGATTTTGCTTCTTTTTTTTGGCAAAAATCACTTAGCCCCCTGGACTAAGCCAAAACATCACTTAACCACCCTCATCTAGAAAAACATCACCTATGCCCCATCAAAGTTAACAATTTGTTGCAACGCTGAAAACTGTGTTTTTCACCTTAATTATACCACATCAAGTTATTGAGCTAGATAATACACCAGGGCATCGCCACCTAACATCTTGCTAACCGTGTCAATATTGAGAGGAAAAAGCAGCTTTTATTTTCCAATGGAAGCAGGAAGGTGATGTCTTGATTGACAGTAAGGGCTAAGCAGTTATTACTTTTTTGACAAAAATCACTTAGCCCCACTGAATCGCCCAAAACATCATTTGACCCCTGCATTGTGAAAAATATTACTTATCCACTTCAAATTTGACAATGCTGGCAGTTAAGCAATGACCGGGACCGGGCACATTGCGATCTCGTCAAAGAAACAACAAGGCAATTCCCCTGCTTCCCCCCAACTGCAGTACCTCTTCCCATTCACTGACCTCCTACCATCCCCTCCCTTTCCAAGCATTTTCCAATCTAACCAAGGACTGTATTGAACACTCTCAAGCTATTCATAGAAAGATGCTTACCAATCAGATGCTCAAAAACTTTGAAAAAGCAAAAGAAACAGATACTAATGTGAGCAACTTTCAAACAACTGATTACATGCTAAGTATCAATAACGCCTCATCATTTCATCGACATCTCTCGCTCTCTCTCCCTGTTTTCAAGCTAATACGAAGAATCAAACCCAGCAGATTCTCATATTCTATCAATCTACTCATATAGAAAAGCTCCACAAACTCCATACCAAAATTAGGGCAGATAAATCATTAAGAAAAAACAGTAAGCATGATGGACAAAGTATGAAAAAAAAATCTAGTACCTTTCCGGAACGACGCAGGAACAAATCAAAGGTAGGGTTCCGGCGGCGGCCATGAGCGACAAGGGTGGCAAGGGCGGGGTAGGTGGATCGGACGTCCGGATGTCGTATACCCGCAGATCCGAATTGGATCCGAGCCCGAGGACGTTAGTTGGTTTTTAATTGTAATTAATTAGTTTAAATTTAATTTATAAAAGATTGAAAAGTTTTTTAAACCTTTAACCCAGACCATACCGGATTTTTTATTGGTATTATGGTAATTTAGTTCAACTGGGTTGAACCCAACTCAAACAGATTTTGGCGTTATATCAGAGTTTGTTTATTTATTAATATTTTACCCTCCAATGAAAAATTCGGAATAAACATAAAACCAGTGTAGCATTTACATATAAACAACATTTGGACCAAAATGAACCTGTATCAAACACACAACAAGTCAATATATATATATAGGTAAAGTAATTGTGAATCTGAAAATTGGGCTGTCTGATTACAAAGATGGCCCAATTCTATCGTTCTAAAAAAAAAATCTCCCACCACCAACGACGTTGTTCTGCCATTATCCCCAGTCGTGCTCCACCTTGACCCTACCTTGGCCAGCCTCACCCCGCCACGATCACCCTGCCCCTTAGACAATGAGTAATCAAGTGCTTGTTAATCTAATGTCTTACGCTATCGAAAAAGATAATCTATATTTGAATATTTCACTGTTGATAGGAAGGTATTGGTATGAAATAGTTATCTACGACAGAGACCATGCACATGCAGCCCTGTGGTTCAATTCTTCTTCCCGCGGAGATTAGTTCTCCCCAACACACGCCGTCCATGCTTATCCTCGTGGGCGCTCTCTCTTCTCCCGCGAGAGGCTACTCGTCCATCTCAACTAGTCGTAGCCTCCGTTCAATAAAAATGGAAGCAAACACTCGAGTTTGAGTTTGAGTGACGATTACGTTAGCCTACCATTATTAAATATTTTGTCTACGTCCATCTTTATTCTAATCGGTATGAAAATCACCCTTTGACGACATTGTTGGGATTAACTAAATAAACTAAATACAAATCCCTTATTTTAACAAGTAAGGATGAACATTATCAAACAAAATAAAGAGACAGACCTGACAATTTTACATAAAAAATCCTAAATTTGGGGAAAAAATTACAAGGCAAATGGTTAGATCAAATTTACTATATCATAATTTTGATACAGAAAAAATCTATATGAAAACAAACTCCCCAATACTAATTTACTGCACTTCCTACAAAATTGGTACAAAGTTGTATAAGATAATAAAGAAAGAATATTACAGATTAAGAACATGACGAAGTTACCATTGACGATTGCAAGCCAATCTCAACAAATCATTCACCTTTCTTCAATCTATACAATTTTTTTTCTCCCTTTGCAACAGTAATTTTTCCCAAAACCCAAAAACTAAAAACTAAAAACTAAAATAGAAAAGCGTCGTACGTTAGCTTTTATTTCTTTCGACTAACCAAATCTGAAAATTTTTAATTTTTATCCAAAATAGGGTTGTAAGATTATATATTTACGAAAAAAAGACAACCCAACAGCATACACTACTCTTAGGAAGATATCGAATATGTTAATTCCAGCCTATTCGACTCCATCAATATACAGACAGCAAGTACACCTCTTATACAATCTATAGCTAATTAAACCAGCCACAACCCAAGAACAAGAAGTAGCAAACCACTCAGTCTTAACTAGATGGGAGTTGACACTAACAACCAGCTGCTCCCATTCTTCCACAAGAGCAGGAGCTCAAGTGTGACACCAATGGTGGCACTAGACTTGAAGAAGCAAAGAATCAGATGGGTAACAAAGTGGTCGGTGGTCCGGAAGTGACATTGAACTCTGGTCGGAGGATGCCACTGCTCTCCACCAGCACGACTACGTACCCTTTCCCACTTGCTGACGACATCAAGAGAGCTGTTCTAGATTGGTGTGATCTTCTTCAGCTGCTTTGGTGAAGATCTCTCTTCCTCTGTTCTGCTTCGCATCTTGTTTTGCCGGCGCCATCTTGATGATCAATCCCGCAAAACCGTGGTGAAGCTGGGAACCAATTTGGGAACGGAATCAGGGAAGGATCAGGAGCTTGTGGTGTTCCTCCTGAAAGGTCGGAGAAGAATATAAAAGAAACGGAAACAATTTCATTCATCAAAACAATACCATGTTACAATGAGTCTCCTCTGTTTTTATATCCAATCCCGTGCTCTATTTTTATCCCGCCAGCCAATCCAATTCAAACACATGCAATTACAATCATGCCCCTCACATAATACCCCTCTTACTTTATTCATACCAAATACCCCCCACGGAAAAACAACCTTGCCCTCAAGGTTGCTAAAGTATTAATAGGCTACAAAGATTATGCTTCTGATTGACATGCTGGAGGTAAAGAGATTTGACCTGCTGCTACCTAAACCATCTCATATACGAAAACGAATTCCTCTAATTGCCTCAATGTGTCAACCAAGGTCAAGCTTTCTTTGTAAAGGAGTTTTAGCTGGCCTTTCAACTCTGAAAATTCAATAAGATCTTTTGCGCGTTCCAGAGTTGTGAATGAAACTTTTTTAAATGTTTGTAGCCACTTGTCCAATTGTTCCACTTGTAGGCTTGATAATGACATCCTAAATTGCTGCATGTTATTGTTGTTTACCACTTGTAAATTCATTAGCAACCCCTGTTTTCCTTTTTTGAATGAATGAGATATCTTCTTCTTATCACACAACTGACTTGGAGAAATAAGCTGACCTTGCAGTAAAAAGTTCCATAACAGGTTGCTGATTCATCAAAAGAGGCGTTGATGACAATTGCTGCTGATACCTTTGCTGAGGAAACTGAGATCCATTGAGAGATGCAAATTGTAGATCATGAGGATTATTCTCGGCCTTGTTTTCTAAGGCAGTCATATATCCAACTGGGACATTATTACCATCACTCAACATCGATGCACTCATGGATCTAATATCAGAAAAATTTGACCATGTAGGAACTTCATTATTAACTGCTTGCCTGGACTTGTCTCCAGTCGCTTGAAGCATGGTTCTTAGTTCAATGTTTTGAGGCTTAAACACTTGATGGGAAGTGTCTCCCGTATGAGGCAAAATCCTTGAATGCAAAGTTGGAGATTCTGCAACAACATCAGCTTTGCTCATCACTGATGTGGATTCTCTACCAGGCCAATAGCCATATGAATTAGACAAAGACATCTGGCGCTCCATAGATAGTTTTTGTTCAAGTAAATATGCAACATCAACCCCACTATCCAATCCCGCAATGGGTTTAACTTCTCAACTGTTTCCAGCACTTCGGTGTAAACCTTCAGACAAGAAATGACTATCTAATTGAGGGTTGCTAATGTTTCCACCAGACATCAGTGACTCCAGAAACCTCTTTTCAGCGTCAGTCATAGACCCATGTCGCTGCATTTGCTCCCTCATTGCACGTTCAATTTCATCAACACCAAAAGGTAGAATGGACGTACCAGTAGTAATCTTGGCCCTGACAGAAGCATCTAGATTGTAGTCATTTGGTTTTGGTTCATTAAAACCAGGTGGAGGTCTAGCTTCCACTTTCAGGTGCAGCATGGCATCTCCAAGTACACAAAAGGGAGTGTCATCAGAGTTTGAAAGCCCAAGAGCAGATGCATTTTCTTTCAAGGAAACCATGCTTCTTCTTAATGAAGGTAGAATACTATGTGTGGCAGCATTCATGCTTGGATCAAAACCACCAGGTCCATTAAAATTGAAATCTAATTTGTCAAGTTTGAAGCCCTTTTTCTTGCTTGGAGGTGGGCCATAGTCAAAATCACCACCCTCAGCCACTTGGATTGATTTCCAGGAAGTGAGAAAATCCTCCTCTCCTTCAAGAAGTGTGATTCTCTTTTTTGTGTCAGCAGAAACAGGTGCCTCATTTTCTGCCATCGCTTGTGACATTTGTGGAACTAAAGCTGGAGATCTTGTTCGATCGTGGGAAACCCTTGTTGTCAACCTACTGAATCGAGTTGTATACTCTTGATAGTCTGATTGTCCTAATTGCAGGTTCATGGTATCTTCCAATTGCGCCCAACAAGATATTTCTTGATGTTGTTGCAGCACATCAAATTTCTCTGCTCGCCTGAACCAAGAATTAGGATCCTTTGAACCATCGAATTCTGGAAAACTGATCTTGGATCCCCTCACGCAAGCCTCACTTGGAATGTTATGCAGGAAGCCCTCCTGGACATTCTGTCGAACAGGTTCCATGCCAAATCTGGGCGTCATGACTGGTCCTCCAAATTGCTGATGTCTACCAACAGAGCCCTGCTGATGTCTACCACCAAACAACATGGCATGCTCTTCCAAATGGTTATTACCACGGATTCCCTGCAATTGTGGTCCACTCCCTGAATGCATCAAGAACTCCTTGTTGCAATGGATGGTGGATGCCCTCCAAGTAATCATCTCGGTGTCGCCTGCTGCTCGACGACATGAATTGTTCCTCTTGCTGCTGATCGCGATTGATTCTCTGCCTAGGATCATCAACTCCCACATCATTTGCAGGAACCCTAATCATCGAGGTACCAATCCCCTCTCGATGCCCCAATCCATCAATTCTTGATTGTAACAATAATTCCAATTTTGCAGACATATTGGAAACAACAGCAAGCAATTGATATTGAACCTTACGAATTTGTGCAAATTCTTCAGAATTGGATGAAGAACTCATACCTCCCTCGCCAGGCTCTGATACCAATTTGGTGTGATCTTCTTCAGCTGCTTTGGTGAAGATCTCCCTTCCTCTGTTCTGCTTCGCATCTTGTCTTGCCGGCGCCATCTTAATGATCAATCCTGCAAAACCGTGGTGAAGCTGGGAACCAATTTGGGAACGGAATCAGGGAAGGATCAGGAGCTTGTGGTGTTCCTCCTGAAAGATCGGAGAAGAATATAAAAGAAACGGAAACAATTTCATTCATCAAAACAATACCTTGTTACAATGAGTCTCCTCTGTTTTTATATCCAATCCCATGCTCTATTTTTATCCCGCCAGCCAATCCAATTCAAACACATGCAATTACAATCATGCCCCTCACATAATACCCCTCTCACTTTATTCCTACCATAGACACCGGGGAAGTTGGTTACCGCCACTTCGACACCGCAGCACTGTACCAGAGCAAGGAAGGGGTCGGCCTCTCCATTGCCGAAGCCCTGGAGAGAAAGGCAAGAGCAGGGAGGAGGTGTTCATCACCACCAAGCTCTGGTGAAACAAGGCAACGCCCAAGAGAGTTCTTCCTGCTCTCCGTGAATCATTAAGGTCGATGATCATACTAATTGTGTGCGCGCGCACTCGTATGTATATCTATATTCAGCTTGGCATGGAACATTTGTTGTAAAAATTCTGTTTGACCCCTATCTTGGTTGTTTAAATGTCCTAAGCGGGAAGCTTAAACTGGATGTGGACTTGTATTCGATTCATTTCCCAGTAAGATTGAAAGAGCACACATTAGACATGACCTGTGAGAAGGACGACATCCTCCCACTTGATCTCAAATAGACGTGCTAAGCCATGGAAGAGGTATACAAGCTCGGCCTTGCCAAATCCATTGGGGTGAGCAATTTCGCATGCAAGAAGCTCGCAGACCTTTTATCCCTTGCCAAAATACCTCCAGCAGTGAACCAGGTAGAAGAATTATGCTTACATCACGTCCATGCAAATAATATGGATGAGATCATCATGCTCATACTTAACATGGGTGCTTGTTGCCACTTGCATGCTATAGGTAGAAATGCACCCTGTCTGGCAGTAGAAAAACTGAGGGAATTCCGCAAAGTGAAGGGAATTCAGATTACGGCATACTCCCCCTTGGGTGCTAAAGAGTGGGGCTTTCTTGGTTTTGAGCAATCCCGCAATTATCGACATTTCTCGAGCAAAAGGGAAGAGCGTTGCACAGGTATCACTCTTCCAGTTATGTTTTACTTCATATATTGTGCGATCGCTTAATTTATACGTGGACTGGATTTAATCTGCACACCAGATTGCTTTAAGATGGAGGCATGATCAAGGGGTGTGCTTGATACCCAAAAGCTTTGACAAAGGCAGACGCACAGAGAACTTCGCAATCTTGGACTGGCAGCTGAGCGAGGAGGAACTGCAGAAGATTGGTGAAATCCCACTGAAAAGAATTGCAACCATTCCGCAATTTATCTTCCCGGATGGAATGTTCAAGTCTCCTGAAGAGTTATGGAATGGAGAAATGTAGATGACAGCAGTGGACATTAAACAGTCTTGAATAAAGCTGGGAGGAGGATATGTGAGCTGGTTATGCGTTTTGTATGCTTTGATATCAATAGTACTCTTGGTGGCTTTTCTTCCGTCTCAATATCTTTTCGATCGATACACTGCGCCTATCAATCAATCTTCGGTTTAAGACTGTTTTCACATAAGAATCAAAGTTATAAAAGATACATATTAGCAATTACAACCCAACAAATTGAGGGAAGAACTGGACAAGATAGCCCCAAGAGAATCAATTACGCACTGATAGCTCTCCTGACTGCAGGGGCACTCAAGGATTCACTGATGTCTAGAGCAAGATCACTTATTCTGCTCAGCAGAAGAGCATTCTCCCGTTCAAGCTGCAACATATATTCTTCTTGAATATTTTCTACATATTCCAACTCCTTTAAAGCAGATTTGAAACCTTCAAAATCTCCATCCTCTACTAATTCACGAGACTTCACGACAAGTTCTCGGACCTATAGATAATGTATAATGCGAAGATCACAATAGAAATGTCATAACCAACAATAAACTTGCGCGCCATGTTAGTCATAAAAATGCTCGCACAAAAAAGAATTGCAGGAAAGGATAGTAGATTGAATATAACCAAAAAAAGAAAGAAGAGAACCCACACCTCGTTTGAAATTTGTATGACTTTACTGGATGTCGAATCCTTGGAAATTCCATTTCGTTCCTCTTCCCCTTCCAGGTATCTCCTTGTAATGAGTACACGAATTTCTCCGGTGGATACTCCTTGGAGGGGAATCCATTTGTCAGCAGTCTGATTTGGAGACAGTTCTTGGTACTCCACCTCGCAGTCTCCTATATTTGATGTGGGCAATATTGCGTTGTGATCTTTCACTTGTAAAGCGAGCTTGTTGCCATTATCTGGGAATTCAAAGGCTTGGTTCCACTTTGGGTTTAATGTTTTGTAGATCACCTGCATAGTAATTAAACAATAACTGAAAAAAACAGCTAGCAGGTCACACAATTCATTTAGTCAGAAAAGAGTTGATGCTGAGATAGATAATCAAACCCTGGTCCTTCTCTTAATATCTCCAAACTTCACCGCTACAAATGGATCACTTGTTCCGCTCAAGTCAGCAGCCACTAGGTCTCTGGCTTCGACCAACACAAGCTCGATCAATCCACTACCTGTTCCCAATTTTAAACTCTGCGTACATCCTTAACTGTGAATATAAATGACCTTTTATATGACTTGTGTATGAAATATTTAGCCCGTGATTCAAAATTATACCCGTGATCCTTCTAAGTCATCAATTCTTACTGCTTGTATATGAATTCTGAGCTCTCCTGTGCCCACCTTTTCGAGTGGAATCCAAACATCCCTGAGCAGCTCTTCTGATAGACCTTCCAGATTGCAATGAACACTTCCAATAAAGTCATCAGTGAAGGTGTCCGCACTATAGCATTTGATTTTAAGGTATTCTCCTTCTACCTCGCCAAATTCAAACTTTTGGCTCCAAACTGGATTTCTATCATTTGGAATTGTCCTTGTTATGTGAGTGGTCTAGGAAGAAAACATAAAAGGTAAATTATATACTTCATCTAATTCTTTCAAACAAAATGGAAAAAAATTTTCATTGCCGCAATATTGTATAATGGTAAGTCCAAGAATGGAATGTAATCCACCAACCTTTCCATATTGCAATTTAACATATGGATCACATTTTCCAGATTTCTCTTTTGCAAGTAGATTCTGGCCTTCCATCACAGTTATATGAAGCTTTCTTCCTGTTAGTGGCTCAAAGGTAGGACTGCCATCAATAAATTGCCGGGAGCTAACGTTGGGTTCTTTGTTGGAGCTGGCTGCCCCATCAGAAAATAGCCACTCCTTAAGCACAAGCCTTACTGTTACCTGTAGGATGGAGGAAGAGAGAGAATAAAAAATAATGAGAATTGACCATAGAACCTGGTGTAAAAATTGTCTTCTATAATGAAGTTAAAATAGATAAACTCTAAAGCTGAGCAAACTCAATGTTAGTTAATTCGTCAAAATAATTTATATACAAGTATCCTATAAAAATATCAACTAAAAATCACAGAGGGGATTATTAGAAAATATGAAAATGGCTGGCCCTTTTCTCCTTGCAAATGAAAAGAAACAGTTTGGGTACTTCAAGATCAGGGATTTAGTTTACATAAGAAATTATCCAATAATAATAATAAGTAACTTTTAGCTCACCGATCCCTCCTTATTTCCTTCAAATGGGACAATCATCTCAACCTCCTTTCCACAGTGCTCCACATGATTAGCCAATATGCTAGATTCATGTCCAATTGCCCAAAAAATTGTGGAATCGTCTTCAACATACCTGAGCTGTTTAACAGACAAAATGTACAAATTGGTTAAGTGAAAAGATACATGACATTTAAACCTACTTTCCCAATTTTCTAACCACTTTAAGATGAAATTTTACGCAACTTTAATCTCACAGCTTGCCATGCAGCCATGGCTCACATTCATTAGGGCCAACTCATAAAGATGAAACTTAAGAATGCCAGCGTTGTCATGCAAAACCATATTGAAGGTTGTATTCCATTTGGGGTCTGGGCCTTGTTGAACATCTGTTCTTCGAGTTAACTCTCCAAGTTCTATCTCAATAAAAGTTTGAAGGTGCTTTCTATCAGACTCTCCAGCAGCAGAGTTGCTGCCAGAAGTCCAGAGTTTGTTTGAAAGGCATCCTTTCAGACCAATTATTTGACTCACCGAAACAATTGTCACAGAAAGTATTCCTCCAACAGCATGTTTTCTAAGATTCTTTGATGGCAATGTGAAACATCTGCGTCTTGGCTCCACCACAGTCTTGACTAAAGTATCAGTTAAAATTTTGACCTGAAATACAGAATAGTATATATGAAGTTACCCTTAAGCTTTAACTAACATTGGTTTAATTATACTATGAAGGTTAAATATTGGAGCATTGTTTTAGCAAACTCTAGCACCGAATCAGCCACAGATGCATTGTTTCTTTGCGTCCTCTAGGTTAGTTCAGCAATGTGGTTCACAATTGAACTTCCTTATATCTGGGCAATTGTGTATCTAACTAAAGAAGTTACAAAAGTGAAACAGAATATAAGTGTGACCAATATTTCAGGGAACTCACCAGCCAAGTTGAAACACCAGGAAGTTTTGTAGAAGGAAGAATTGTGCTTCCACCACTTCCAAAGGCCACACCAATTTTCACCTCTGGAGTTGTTTCAAATGAATAAAACATTGCTCGACTATCCAGAAATGGAATGATAAGGAGCTGTAACACAAAGAAAATGCAACAAAATTAGAGCAATAATGGATCACCAAGAATAATTGGACCAGACAAATTAATCAAACAAGAACTTCACCACCACACCACATTTGGTTGGCTTGCTATAGAGAAAATGGAAGAAAATGTTCATACATATCCTTTCACATGAAGGCTGTTGACGCTAATGCGTACAGTTCCAAGAGTCTTTCTAAGCTTAGCAAGCAAAAGAATGCTCATATCATTTGTTTTCCAGTCAAAGCCCAGGCACATAACGTGCTGTATAAAAACAGATTGAAAGGACTGAGATTTGTGACAAAACCAACTATGTAAACTAATAACCAATTAAAAAATCAGTACAAAGGAAAAATACTTGGTAGTATATTTTATCAAACACAAATAAGGAGTGCAGAAAAGAACAACTATTATCATCTGGTCAGCCAATATCAAGGCATCATACTTATGACCATTTATTTTTAAGCTTTGACATTAAGGTTCACAAAGTCGGCAATAAATATCAGAAACCAAATTCTCCTCCTAACTGAGTGGAAATGAATGAACTGTTACCCTGTAAAAGAAATGGCATGCTGAGAGAAGACAATGCAATACCCTACCAAACAGAACACATTGAGATGAAAGAAACTATACATGGTTCCCTGAAGTTGACCAGTGGATGCCTTGCAATCCCAAACTAGGAGGGCATGAACCAAGTGTGAAATCCTCCACCTTTATGCTTTCCTGGCATCAATGTTCTGCTCAGTTGTTATCTTTCTTTATTTTTGTCTTGGAGAAACTATCGAAACAAATAGGTAACATCATAGAATTAATAACGCTTACAATAAGCTTTGATTTCCCATGCCGTAAGCGTCTCTACAAATGGAAGGAATGACTAGTTAATAGAAGCAAAAAAACGGAGCAACTGCATACAGTAATCATTTGAACAGTGGCTTAAACCTGGATTATGTATAAGATATCCTGTGAATAGTCTATTTTCCCCCTCTTTCGGGAATCAGACAGTATAATAGACATGCTGTATCATGCTTGATAGGCACAAAAAGGCATAAAGATAACCAATAGGTTTAGCTAATAAGCATGAATATCCACGCGAGAAACGTGAATCACAAAAAAACAAACCACCAGGAAATCGCTGTACATAGTTGCAAAGTAAAATAAAGCAAAAATATAAGCTAAAGGCCTAAATAAGCAAGGAAAACATGAGCCACAGATAACCCGAGGTTGAAAATTTTGTTAAGGGATCCAAAGCATACCTCAATGATCGATGAAAATTTCATTGAGAGTTTGGGCTCAATGTAGTTTGGCCAAATATCCATCAACAGCTTGTTTAGCCACTCACATGGTTCCATGGGTGTAATTGGCTATAGAAAAATAAATAACAAAGAAGCTGCCACCATTATACCATCCATTCCGAAGCTAAGGACAAGAGACAGAGCCCCCCAAAAAAAGTGCTAGAACCATACCGTGCTTTTCGATATTACTTGTTTCCGTTTCTTGTTGAAATCCTCGACCAGTATTTGACGTTGAAATTTTCCGTACTAAAAAATGGAAAATAAACAAAAAATACTAGAGAAATTTATGTAAAGATCAAAAATTTTTAACAAATAGAGGCATTATCTGGGAAGAAAAACTATGTTCCATGGTATAAAAAATTTCCATATCCTATGCACATGACATGATCCCTCAGACAAAACTCAAAAAGAAAAGCATAATCAAATGATAAATCAGTAAAACAACAAGCAAACAATTGAAATTTAATGGATTCAGGACACGCAGACCTGGATCATAGCCCATACAGCGACGGCAAGAGGAACCCAGTTGGAGAAGCGCACGAGCCATCGTTCCAGTGCCCAAGCCACAACAACCAAAGGAAGAAGAAAGGGCAGCAGCGGTTTCTCCTTAAACACATTATTCACAAACTCCACTGCCTCTCTTCCACACAAATCAGCCAACCTTCTGATGGGCATCTCCTCCCTCATTCTTACAACCAAATCCTAAGTGAGGAGAACAACGGGAATCAACTTGGGCGTTATAGGTTTATCGGTTGTTGAAGTTCTGTAGGTAAATAGATTGACTGTCGGGGAGACAGCCACCAACTGATTTCTGTCTGGTCAATCTTAAACGTCAAACGACACTACCAGTGGAATCAAAAAAACTGACACGCGTCAACTTAATATGCATAGAGAATTGGAATGAACAAGAACTAAACAGATATCCAGCACAGATTCGGGCCACCCATATGGTACACCACTCGTTTACAATTTAGGATTTTGTATTTTAAATATAAGTTTTTATTAAAAAAAACTAGTTAATGTTTTAAAATTTTACAATATTTTTAATTCGCACTTAATTAAATATTAAAAATAAAATAAAATATATTTTTATAATTTTGAAAGTCAATTAAAAATAACTTAACCTGATTTAACAAAATAAATCTCTTATTAACTATATATAAATTCAGTAATAATAACCAACATGATGTTAAATACCCCTATCGGCACTCCCCCAAAAGTCCGGTGAAAAAAAATACTCTCAACTTTCTCCAACTTTGAAAAAAAAAATTATAATTCTAACTTTTGATGGAGCATGGATCACAGACGTTTTGGTAAATCAGTAAGAGTCTTAAAAAATGTTATCTTTTTAGGCGGATGATCATTAAATTTCGGTTCAACTTGGCTTTTTGCTACTTTTGCTCTTCGTGATGTTTAATATTTAAATTGTTTATGGATCTTCAGAAAGCCTGGTAAAGATATAACTTTACCGGTTGAAGCAGGGGCTACATCATATCATTATTTGTTATTTAGTCTTGTTGCAGCTCATGCATGGTCCTAGCCGGGGAGACGACATCTCCTCCGGTAGGAGGAGTTTTTGGTGGCGGGAGTGAAAGGAGGTAAAAACATTGTTGTAAAAATCGGAATCAGTTTTCGAAGGAATCAGAATCGGAATCGGTCTAAATCGGACAGGAATCGGTTCAGTTGAATCGGCTTGAATCGGTCTTATACACAAATTTTAACTTAATCAAAATTAGTAGGTTATTAGTATAGAATATGTCATTTTGATATAATTTTCATGTTAGAATATGTATTATATTTTATGATATTTTTTTCATATTTTTTTGGATTTTTTTAAAAATTATTTAGAGTTAGTTATTATTTTTGACTCGAGTCGGATTCGAGTTAACTTTTAATTACGAGAATGTCACTTATATTTCATTCTCCCCCGCCGCTGCTGCCGCGCCCCGCCCTGCAGCCCAGCCCTCGCCGCCCCCGCCCCCCCCTCCTCTCCTTCCGCCCCGCCTCACCTCCCCAAAGCCGCCCTCGCAGCTTGCCCCGCCCCGTCTAACCGCCCGGCCCCACCCCCGCAGCTTGCCCCGCACTGCCTAGCCACCCCGTCACCTCCCTCGCCGCTCGCCCTCGCCTCCCTCGCCACTCGCCCTCACTGCCCCGTCCCACGCCGCCGTTTCCCCCTAGCCCCGACCCCCCAAGTCGCCCGTCGCCACCCTTGTCGCCACCCTGCCGCCAGTCGGAATCGGCCGATTCGCTGACCGATTCGATCTTAGCCGATTCACGTTATTTTTTAAATTAGATTGCCGCCGATCCGAGTTAAATCGGCCGATTCCGAGTTATGCATATGTGGGTAAAAGAACCGGTTGTTTACTCACTCTCATGCAATTTTATATTTTGCAGATAATATTTCTTAATCACGAAGGTTATTTACTTAATTATAACTACTAAAAAATTATAGGATTATTAATTTCATCACTAACAAACATCATGCATTAGTCTTTATTCCCACTTGCTCGTTCAAAGCTCTTTAAATGTTTGCATAACGACATCACCCTATTCAAATAGTAGACAGCTAATTCGATATGCCGATTATATTTTCCAGCTCGTAAGTCATGCCAACTATGTTCATATTTAATTTATCAATTTTTTTCTAGCATATTCATTTTGCCGGTGAAAAGTCACGAGATATGAGATGACCATTAAACGGGGGAATGTTCAACAACCGAACATCACCGGTATGTACTGGAGATGCTTTGAATCCAGTAATCCGAATCGACTTCATCGGGTAGGACGGCAAACAAGTCATTTGCTAATTGTTGTAGTCGTGACTCGTTTACGTGCTTGAATATGGCTCGGCATGAGATTCAAGTTGCCTGGCTGCTAATTTCAACGTCAATAACCAGCTTTAGAACAAAAGTAAAAAAGAACGCCAATAGCCAAATATCATATTAATTCCTATTGCCATGCATGCCAAGAAAGATTCGGCCTGACAGCAACCCCGCAGGCCAATCAGAGAACCTCATGGTTGGACCACATACAACATTTTCCTCACGAGAAAAAGGTTCGCTAGAAAACCAACGGCGGTCATGCGTTATCAATATCTCAGTAGTGTCGCTGTTGATTATAACCAGCAGATTTAGACAGCTTGTGCCAAGGTACAAAGTTAAGCAATTATAAGGGATAAGGAGTGGCCAGAGAATGCCGACGGAAGTAAGATTCCGTTACGGTACCGAACTCTTTGCAAATAAAAAACCGGCTTTATACAAAGCCCCTTGTCAAGGTAACAACTGATACATACATATATATATATTTAAAACGCGGGGTTGCAAGTCGTTTAGTTTCATAATAACCGTATGGTTCGGAGTTACGACCGCTTGAACCTCCTTACCTCGTGTTACATGTGTGAAATTGAAAGTTGACCTCCAACCGCCCTTTGAATGCCATTGCGTATCCCCTTGTCTGTCAATGACATCCAAAAATTGGAAGGAGTGAGGAGAGGTGTCAACAATGGCAGCCGAGCTGCCTCACCCCAAAGGCTCAAACACCAAAACATACGCGTGCGCTAGCTTTTGACCCCAATACAATTGTCAAGCGCCATAGTATTCGAAGGTCCCGAAACCAATGATCCTAACAACCATAATCCGGGTCAGTTGCATCGTTAATGATATCACAAACATACTCCTGATTCGGTGATTAAAGTATTAACACGGGCGTGTAATAATATTACGCGAGAAATATTACAAGGGGAACACACAAAAATCGTAGCAGCGCCAACCACGTCGTCGCTGTCCATGCAGCAAATCCGGGCATATTAGTATGATCACCAACAGCTCACCGCCAAACCCTACATATCCCACACCTCACCCCTTCTACGTCAACGGTCAGAATCCGCTGCCTATATGCTATACCTTCATCCCCTCCTCTCTCTCTCTCTCTCTATAAATATATTGTGTATACTATTAATACTATTTCATGGTCTCCTCCATTTCATATCACTTTCTATAGACTTCATCACCTGTCATTGGCTTTCTTCTTGATCTTGCTGTTATTGTTATTGTGTTGTGCAGCAGGAAGATGAGCCCATCACAGGGACATTATTATTATCATGGTGGTGAGAAGGCCGGGCAGCATTTGAGGAGGGATCAGATGAATGGCGCCCGGCCGTCACCCCTCAAGATCAACAAGAACTCTCACCTCATCGAGAAGTCGTCTTCGTCGTCGTCGTCGTCGTCCTCCGGCAAACCGCCGCCGCAGCAGCGCCACCCGGTCATCATCTACACGCAATCCCCCAAGGTCATCCACACGCAGGCCCGCGACTTCATGGCACTGGTTCAGAAGCTCACCGGCCTATCCCGCCCTGACGCCCCCTCCTCCTCGGCTCCGCTACCGCAGCCGCCGGCGTATTCCGGGTCCGACGACTGCACGTCGTCGTCTGTGGTCACCGAAGAGAATAATGGCTGCGGGGGTGGGGATATGACGCAGGCCAGCTCCTCTTCCGGGTCGGTGGCGGCTCTGCAGGCGTTCGACCGGCAGCAGCTGGTTAATCCCTTCTTCTCCGACGCCCCACTGTTCGCGCCGAGCACGTCGGAGCTTTTCCGCTCGCCGCAACCTTTCTACAGATTACAAGACTACGTCTTCCCGACTCCGTACCACGGCGAATTCATTTCTCCCACCACCATGGAAAATATAAAGGCATACCGAGAGTACTAGCTAGCGGGTTTGAGCTTGTTTTGTTCTTTAATTTGTTTGTATGATAAAGTGAGATTTTTGTTTTTTTTTAGATCATTCTTGGTTTATTAATTTTATTTTTGATTGTCATTAAAATAAATGCAATCCTGATGTGACTTTTTTCTTTTACTTTTAATTTAGTTTTTCATTCTCCATCATTTGATCTCTTTGTGGAGGCTTAAATAATTGGATAGGTAATTACAAAACGAGATTTTTGGTTAATATATAATATATTAATGTATTAAACTTGTGCATGTACTACTATTAAATTCATTAATTGCATTGTAATTTACGTGTGATATTATAACTGTGGGAATTAACACAGTGGATTTTTTTTTCCTGTCATGATAGCCACTAAAATATTTTAGTGCAAATTTGGGCTAGGGAAGGCAAAATGTGCAGTTATTTAGACTTAAGCTAGATAAAAAGGACATGTTTAAGGAATTTAATTGAAACTGGTAATTAAAATTTGAGTTTTATTAGATAACACAGGTTCTCATTTGGATAAATTTGGTCGAACTTGTTGCTCAAACAATTCCTCTTCTGCAAAATACGTCTTTAGCAAATGCATGTCATTTACATTATCAAGTTTCTAATTCGTTCCAACGTGAGATTAGTTTTTTAGCTTACATAACAAGCATGCCAGCCTTTTGTTGATCAGGTGATTATGCATATAGAACCTGTATATTTCTTCACCAATGAACTTGATGTTGCCTGATATGTGTTGATGATACGTGTGTGTGTGTGTGTTTTAACGTACTTGTGCATGACCAGTCTGGCTTGTTTCATGACAAGTGCACATATATAAACAATATATATAGTTCTGATCTCATGATGCAACTGGACAGCAAGTATACATGGATGGATATATATATGAGAGAGTATCATATAATTATAGCTGTACCTTATTATTATAAATGCACCGCACCACATGACAATTTTAATTTTTAATCAAGTCAATGCGTTATGTATCTTTAACCGGGAGGGGATTTGTTGTAGCACTTAACAGTTTTTTTATTGGTTCTAACCTCCACAAAAAGAGGAGTATAATTGATTGTTACAATTAATTTTTTCATTCACCACTAATTGTGAAAATTATAACCAATTATAAAATTGTTACATAGGTTTTTGCTCTAGCAAGTGCAACACCAAATATTGTCCTCTTAAAACATTGTCACCAATCAATCCCTTTCATTTTCACACAAGATATAAAAATTAAAATGACACAAAGTTGATATCTAGATATGATCAGATTAATTTGTTAACATATTTTTGGAAGAGATTTTTATAACATTATTTGAAGACCCCAAACTCTAGTACTCACATACATAAGAAGTTTGCATATATCATCTTGATTGTGGGTTAAACAATTCTTAGAAAAAAAAGTCAATGGCATGATTAATGTCAATCTTATTAATTCCATCGGTTAGTCAATTTGTGATTTCTCTAATCCAATTGAAATAGGTGTATGATAGACTCTAAGAAAAGATAGACAATTAGACATGATGAAGTTTAATTACATCAGTCATGTTCTTCATTATATATGCCTCTAATTCCCGCTAGGATTGTTTACAATTGGAAATCATTTACTTATAATAATACGAATCATTCCTGTGTCATCAATTAGCGATACGAGGGAGGTGGATATAAATTTCTCCACGCTTTGATAAGCATTCAATATTTATGTGTTAAATTTGACATAATTAATATCAACATAGAATCCACGCTTGTTTTGTTGGGGAAGATCGATGTTGGACTTGTTAGTTTTAAACATGTTAGTTGATCAACATTTATTTGAAAATGCTAAATAATTAATTGTTAATGGTAAATTATCCAAACAACATAAGAGTTTTGTTTTAATCTTAACAGCAAGAAAGAAGTAAATTATCCAAAGCTAATATAAGAGAATGGAACATTTCTGGACTTTCTCCTCTCCGAAGTGTTGCGTTTTAAGCTTAACAGCAAGAAAGAAGGACATTTTTATGGCCTAAATGAGGCTTTGTTTTGGTTAATATGAAATAGATATAAACCACATAAAAATTTTATATGGCCAAGTTTATTAAAAATAGTAGATATATATATATATATATATATATATATATATGAGAGCCGTTTCCCTGCGCCAGAGGCAGGAAGCGGCTCTGCGCCACTTTTTATTCTGGGCCGTCCGATTATAAGGATGGCCTAGATTTATTAATTTTTTTTTAAAAAAATAATTTTAAGTTGATCTAGGCCGTCCGATTAGAAGGACGGAGGCGGAGCGCCGCCGTTGTGGCGGGGGAGGAAGGGCGCCACAGCCAGATGCGAGCGGGCAGCCGCGGCCAGATCCGGCCGCCGACCGATCCTGCCCGCCCGCCCCACGCCGCGTCATCCGCCGCCGCCCTGTCGCACCACCGCCCCGCCACGTCGCCGCCCCTCGCGGCCGCCACCCTTCCTCCCCCTCCCTCCTCTTCGCTCCCCGCCGCGGACGCCGCCGCCCAGCCGCGGACGCCCGTCTGCCCGCTCCCCATCGACCCCGTCCGTGCGGGCGGGGCGGTGGGGAGCGGGCGGACGGGCGTCCGCGGCTGGGCGGCAGCGTCCGCGGCGGGGGAGCGAGGAGGAGGGAGGGGGAGGGAAGGGTGGCGGCTGCGAGGGGCGGTGACGCGGCGGGGCAGTGGTGCGACAGGGCGGCGGCGGGGACGACGCGGTGTGGGGCAGGGGCAGATCTGTCGCGGCCAGATCTGTGGCGGCCGCGAGGGGCGGCGACGCGGCGGGGGCGGCGGCATCAGCGAGGAGGAGGGAGGGGGAGGAAGCGAGGAGAGGGGAGGGCGGCGGCATCAACGGCGGGGCGGTGGCCACGACAGCGCGGCGGCAGGGGCGACGCCAGGAGACGCGGCGGTGGGCGACGCCGGGAGACGCGGCGGTGGGTTTTTTTAATAAGAAATCTGGGCCGTCCTTATAATCGGACGGCCCAGAAGAGCTTGGGGTAGAAAATTTTTTCTGCCCCTTGCTCTTCTTCACTTTACCCTATATATATATATAGGGCTGCTGCAATGTGCTGCAGCCCATTTGCAGCGCACGGCCCGTGGGCTGTTGGATGAAAATCCAATGGCCCACGGGCCTCAATCCACAGCCCCACCCGCCGACCCACCCCAAGCCGCGGGGCCACGTCGGAGGGGCGGGCGGCTTGGGGGCCACGGCGGGGGGGGGGGTTGGGTCGCCGCGGCTTGGGGCGGGTTGGCGGGCTGCGGTGGGGTTGTCGGTCGCGGTGGGGGGTTGGGTGCAGGGCCACGGGCGACGTTTGCCAGGGAAGCCGCGGAGGGGGGGGGGGTCGGCCACAGGACAGCGACAAGCTCGAGTGGGCGGCGCTGTCGGACAGGCAGCGGGTTCGGGCACGCGGGCAGTCGGACGGGGTTAGACGGGTCGGACGGGTTGGGTGTGGACTTGAGGCCGGTGGGCTGCAATGCGCTATAAAAATGCTGCAACGCATTGCAGCATTTTTGTATATATATATATATATATAGAAGATATGAGGTATGCTACCTGGCTTTTGCAGCGCACCTAATTGATGGCTATTAGATCGAAATCTAGCGGCCATCAATCATTTAACGCCCGCCCCCCGCAGCTGTGGCCCCCACATGCATTCTCCGCCCCCTGTCGTGGCCCCACCCTAACGGCCGGTGGCGGCACGACAAAAGAAGGGGAGGGGGGGTGAGGAAAGGGCAATGATAATTTAGTAATAAAAATTTGACTCGCTCTCGATTCGAGTTAATATTACAAAATAGATTTAAAATAAAAAAATATTATAAAATAAAAATTTGACTTGCTCCCAACTCGTATGAAATTACTAAATAATTTTTTAAAAAAATAAAATAATTTTGTAATAAAACTTGACTCACTCCCAATTCGAGTAAATATTACAAAATAAATGTAATAAAATTTTGACTCACTCTCTACTTGAGTCAATATTACAAAATAAATGTAAAAAATTTATTTCGTAATATTGATTCGAATCTGGAGCGAGTCAAGTTTTTATTACAAAATTATTTACTTTTTAAAATTTATTTTATAATATTGACTCGAGTCAGGAGTAATTCATGTTTTTATTTTATGGTATTTTATTTTTAAATTTAATTTTTAAATTTATTTTGTAATATTGACTCGAGTAGGTAGTGAGTTAAGTTTTTATTTTATGGTATTTTGTTTTTAAATTTATTTCGTAATATTAATTCGAGTCGGGAGTGAGTCAAATTTTTATTATGAAATTATTTTATTTTTTTAAAAAAATTATTTAGTAATATTAATTCAAGTCGAGAGCGAGTCAAGTTTTTATTTTATGGTTTTTTTATTTTTTTATTTTTTAAATTTATTTTGTAATATTAACTTGAGTTACCTTTTCCTCCCCCGTCGAGAAGGGAGCAGCGAAAAACAAGGGAGGCAAAGGGGTGGGGGTGGGGGGAGGTGGGTGAATGTTAAATGATTGATAGCCGTTGGATTTCAATCCAACAGCCATCAATCAGGTGTGCCACCTCAGATCTTTTTTTCTCTCTCTATATATATAAAGAAAATTGGTAAATACTTATAATATTTTGTATTGAAATTAATCATTATGATCATCAAATGGGTCAACACCCATACAGTATCCATATAAATTAAAACTTTTCCTAGAAAAATTAATTGCACATAGGTGACCCACGTGGAAGTATTTATGCACTTATATGTAATCATGATCAATTTTAACATAAAATAATTTACTTAATATTATTTATATATAATATAATATATTAAATATATTTACTTTTAATAAGATTGATTATTTTAAAGTGCAAATCGTATCCATATAATTTTTTTACGATTCAAGGTCTAGCTCAAAGAAACATGTAAATTTGTTCACAGGTTTGTGGGCTTAAAATAAAAAAGAGAAAAAAATTCACACTATATTTATAATTTAAATTCTTAACAATTATAATATCATTTATAATAATAGTAAAATATTATTCTTATTGTCAATCTATTTTAATAATATAAATTATATTTACAATTTCCTCTAACCCCCACTGAAGATGAAAGTTGGAACACATACGTTCCACTCTGTTGGTGTGTAAAACTATGGTAGACGTGAATTTTGTGTGGAGCGAAGTTGTCTTGTAGTTGTAACTCGTAAGTGCGGCAGTGTTATTACTTGTTACAAATTTAAAGCGAGACACCGGTGGTTGAGACCGTCCGCGGCCCCAGCGTGCATCATAGTCTCCGCCACCAGAAGCACACATCAACACATGTGATACACACCTATCATCAAGCTTTCTTGTGTTAGGTTGCCGCTTTAATGACCTCCATTATTCTTCGTCCTCCAGTTGGTCTCGGGCAAGCACATTTATAATTCATGACGACGCTACATCAGCATATTAATAATTAATTATATCAAGCAGAGGCACCGATAATATAAAGTAGACTCCCCACCGTCCATATCGTTCCTCTATGTCATCAAACTAATCATAACTTAGTCTTCTCTTACCAACTAACATGGGACATTTCCACATCTTTAACCTTATATATTCCAACCATTTCGCTTAATTATTAATCATGCCAAAATTAACACCAATCAAGACATAAGAAATGACCATGAATAGCTAAATGTCCGGTCGTCTATGAAATCATAAAATTTGCCAAGTTGGAACAATCATCAATTGTATTTTTACAAACACGTGGATTCGGACCCGCTAAGTCCACCAACGGGGTTGAATTTTCTTTTTACCCAGACTTTCTACTATGACGCTGGACGACATCATCGACTACGTCAACCACGGCCGATCAGTTCGTATATCGCCGGCGGCGAACCGTACCGTTCTGTGGCAAGTTGCCGTCAGCAGTCCCGGCGTCTCCTTTGGACCGGCCCGCTCCCTCGGCCTCTTCCATCGACTGTAGCCGCGGGTTTGCGTCGAACATGGCGACGGTGTCGTACCAGTCCATCTTCTCGGCCTCTTCTGGCAATGGAGTCCCGACCTTCCTCAGATCACGAACGGTAAGCCTTTGCCACGCGTCACCCATGTAGACCTGCTTGACGCCGCCAGCGCCGATGCCGAGAATCTCTGACCCCGGCGTCAACCACTCGGCGACCGGGGACCGGCCCCGACCCGCGCGTCCCACACCTTCAACGCCACCAGAGAGTGGTCTTCTCCCGCGCCGGCGGCCATCACGGTGGAAGGAGAGCACAGGGCTAGGACGTGGTACGACCAGCCGGAGGAAAAGCTCAGAACTTTCGCGGCCAAGTTCAAATCCCAGGCCACGGTCGAGCTGGCGGGGCGGTCGGCGCCGAGGCCGAGCCCATCCCAGAGCTTCACCACACTCTTGGAGAACAACCCGTCGGCCGACCCTGCCACTCGGAAGTCCATCTCTGACGCCTCTCTGGACGCCGACGGCGTTGAAAAGTTAACGTCTTCGCGTTCGTCATCCGACTCTACGCCATCCGACAACGAGTAGGACGAAGATGCATCATCGTCGTCGTCGTCGTCGGAAGAAGAAGAAACCGACGATTCAATGAAGGACTGAGGAATGAAAGACTCGGGGGCGGGAACTCTGAGCAGCAGCAGCAGCTTCACCCGAGCGAATCAAGCTGCTAAACGCAGCGACGACGGCAAGAATGACCGCTCCCCACGTCCACAAGGTGCGGAAGCCGGCGGCCGCCTTGACCGCCGATGGGTTGTGCAGCCGGCTTATCCCGGCCTCGAAATCGCTAATCCTGTTTAAGATGGACACTTCCATGGCCGACCGAGCAGTAGCTTGTGACAAGAAGAAGAAATGCTCTCAAAGCAGCTAAAACAGAGAAACTGGGATTGGAGTTTCGTGTGGGGGTAGAGGAGGAAGACGACTACGTTTCGGTTGTCGTGAACGGGGAGAAAGGAGAAGGAAGACATAATGGAAACGGGGCTTTATAGGGAAGAGGGGAGGGGCCATGAAGGGCAGGGGATGACATGTCTGGATATGACTGGAGTAGGTGGATGTGTGCAATGTCGACTCAGCACTGATAAACTTGAGCATAAACAATCAAAACATAAAAGACAGGGTCCGTTGGAAATGCCCAAACTCCAACCGATGTTTGTGATGAGGTTAGTGGTGCGTTTAAAAGTCAAACTACTGTATTGATACAACTAGTAGCTGCAAGCCTGCAAGATTGTAACTTTGATGCGCTAGTAAGTGTAGGAAGCTTGCATGGGAGTGCACTATTTTAGTGGCAAGAGAGGATATTTAAATATAAACATTCAATTAATGCCCTGTATTCAACTGCTTAAATATTGTTTTATTTTAAGTAATATATATATATAAGTGAATAATTATTTTATAAAGTAATTAATTTGGCTTAATTATGAATCGTCATATTTATCAAAGTAGATTTGCTAGTCCACTCTTTCTTGGTGGATGGATTAGTTCCACCCATATTTCTATTTTTCAGAAAATATTTATCTATTAGCATACTAATAAATTTGTATTCAATCGTCACATACCATATTATAATAGGGAAAATCTTTTTATACATTGGCTAAAATTTTCCTATAAATAAAAACTCTCTTGAAAAATAGATATTATTGAGAATAAGAAGGTTTTGAGACTAAAATGATATTGTAGGGTTTGAGTTCAATTAATAAAAATTTTTTAATAAAAAACCTGGATAGGAACGGACAAACGCTCATTTGGCGTCCGTCCCAGGAAGAAACGGACGAAATTTCTTGGCCACGTCGGAGAGTAGACAACTTCTGGCTGGCCAGGTTGGACGCGATGCGGCGATGAATCAGCTCGAGATCTTGACCGTCCACAAGCGTCGCAGAACATATGGTCGCGAGGAGGCGGGCAGATCCACCACTAAGGCAACGCAACGTGGCGAGAAGGTACTGGACAGCATCCTGACTAGATGCATATCTGGGCCTACATACACTTGACAAAGGACTTTTGTGGGCTCCACCATGTGTCACGAAAAGATTGGTGGGTGGTGAACTGTTATCCGCACGCCACTCGTGTGGGAAGCGCATGGGACAAGCTTCACTCGTGCGGAGCCATGCCACTAGCTACCAAACTAGCTGACATGACATGGTCCAGTTTTGCTGCCCTAACAGCTTTCGATTTGGTTATTTGGTCAGTTGTAATTGGGATTTAGGAGCCATCCTTCTTGAAACCGAAATTAGAAGTTAGAGCCAACTTAGCGAGAGTTAAAGGACGCTGGAAATAAACTTGGTTGAAGCTATGGGTCATTTGGAAAAACTTGGTGTTCTTGCTTGGGTGGATAGGGATTATGAAGTGTGCAAATGGATATAGAAGGTAGATTCCAATTTGAGCTATATATATGATTAACCTCTTGTTTATTTGGGCTCGGATTGTCAACGAAAGCGACCAACTAGGTCGCTTAGCCAATCTTCTTATCTGGAAGCAGCTAATTATAATTAATGCATGCTCAGAATATTAGATATAGATAGACAAAATTATGGGCAGAGGTAATAACATCCGCAGAAGTCATCATCTGCTTGTAATCCGCAAATTGTAAGTTGACTGATATGGAAGTTTGCTGCAAACTTATTGGGAAAGCTTGACGCATCCTTATTTTATATGCTATCATTTTCGTGATGATCACCACACTAGTATTTTATACTTGTTGCTAAGTCTTAAGTTTTGGGCCTCTCTTAATCTAAAAACTAGCTTTGACAATCTCTTCTTCATCAAGCGATATCTATCTGTACTTGCCCTTCATCAAATGCCATCCACCTTTATTTGTTACAAATCCCACGTCCTGGCCCTCTCTCAATCATAATCTTCCATGAACCAATGAGAGGGCACTGGTGACAATTAACTTAAAGTAAATATTTGTGCAATCTTTGGAAATAAGGTGTTAGCATGTAGATATGTTTGACCAAGCAAAAATTCTGCGATATATTCTATAGATCTTTAAAATTTATTTATTTGGGATATTGTGTATATCTAATTACAACAAATATGAGGACATCTTTGTTATTAAGGGACGGCCTTTATACAGAGAAAAAAGAGGAGAACAACTTGAGAGAAGATGGTGTGCATTCTTTCTAAAGGAGAATAGCATGGATCGTGTAAGGAGACAACTTGAGGTTGTTGCAGCCAATTCATAGAGTTTGGATTGGAACCACAAGGGAGGATGACTACAAGGTGGTGGTCGAGGTATGCCTTTAAAATAAAGTACACATCTTTGTCGTTAAACAACTTATTTGCTTTTAGTTAAGGGAATTGCATATAAAACAGGTTGATCTAGGGGGATCGACTTATGGTTGTGTATGAGGATTAATTTAAGAAGAGAGGCTCATTGTTCTCACGGTCTCTCGAGCGAGTGTAGAGAGGCAAAGTCATGAGGATGCATATCCACGACTTACAAGTAGTCCAGTGAGTGATTACTTGTAATTCTTTTGTTCATAATATGGAAATAAAGGTTGGGTAGATAATTGTGTGTGGTGTGAACGTCGAGTTTGGAACCAAGGGGCTGGACATGTGATTCGGGGTCTGGTTCGCATCGAGGTTGGGTATTGGGTGATCGGTGTTTGTGGCGTGACATACTACGGGCGTTGGCGAGTTGCATGTTGCTGTGATTAGTTGGAGTTGCGTGTTGCTGTGATTAGTTGTTCGGTGACTGGCAACCAACACTAGTAGCGCTAGGCAGTTGGGCGTGGTGTTGGGTGGCGGTGTGCAGTTCGCACCGAGGTTGTGTGATCAGTGTTTATGGCATGACATACTACGGGCGTTGGCGAGTTGCTTGATTAGTTGTTCAATACCGGCAACCAGCATCAGCAGCACTAGGCAGTTGGGCATGGTGTTGGGTGGCGGTGTGCGTGTGTTCACAAGGTGAAACCTTTAGCGTGGCGTTGTGCGTGTGTTCACAAGGGACAACCTTTAGCGTGCCGCTACAAACAACGGTTTCCCTAGAAGGGAATATGCCACACGGATCCAAAAACTTGCTGCTCCCTTTCATCTGGTACCACTGTTAATCCCAATGTGGCCAATGTGCCCCCAACCAAAAGAAGGACTTACAATAGATATTACGAGTTTCTTTTAATCAAAAAATTAGTTTAAAGAATAAAATTTTTTTATTAGCTTATATAAAAGTTACTGAATACTTTTTATGACCGATGTGGGATAAACCCAACAGTACTTGCCAGCACGAAAATCCATTAGAATGCATGCAATTAAATTTAATTTATTCAAGAGACGCATAAAAAAGTGGTCACCGGCCCCCTAGGTCCCAATTGTGAGATTTTAATTTAAGTAAACATTAGTGTAGCACATAATTTATGATTTGCTTTATCTTCTCACCTAATCCAATTTAGAAAAGGACAAACCCAAACAATCATTGAAAGCCCAATAATGTGATGTTATCTTTTTCCTTGTAAGCTAAGTAAAAGCTCCTTGAAGTTTAACTAAAAAGATGGTCGGACGCCCAAATACGTGCTGAAACTGGCAATCAAAAGGTTTTCTTGGCCACAAACTTGCTCCATTGAATTTCTAGACAGATGCAAAAGCCTCTTTAAACACGCTATAGGATCACCTTGCTAGTCATTTCATGCATCCCTTCACAGGAAAAAGAACATTGAAAGGCTAGGTGTTAGTTGTCACTAATCTCTGAAATAAAAGTAACAATCGATATCTTAATAATCTTCAATATCATGTGTTATAACATTTCTTAGGTCATGTCCATTTTAATTTTTGAGGAGGCTAATTAAAAATAAATAATACTTTAAGTTGTTAAAATTGATTACAAAGCTGCTTAGCAGCTGCTGTTGACATAAAGCTAGCTATTTATTTATAGGTTACATGGTTATGATTTTTTTTATTTAGGTAAATTATTCTTGTGGTCCAACCATCGTTATGATCTAACAGTTTTTATTAACTGTACCTTATTTGCTATTTTATTTATCATTTATTAGACACATTCTCATGTGTAATGTATTTACTATTGCTCAAACAAATAGACGATTTCATTGGCATTTTAGACGTCATCATCCCAACTAGGTCTCCCCATTTATCAAACAATAGAATAGAGTCTCATAACCATTTTATGGCCGCCCTAATACAAAAAAGATGATTCAACTGCTGAACCGGTTCGAACAGATTTTTTTAATAAAACCAAGAGTGAACCGGCAGCTACGTGGTACCCTCGTGCTAGCACTGAACGAGGCTGCCTTCCTCCCTCCACCAGTCCATATCTCTAACAGCAACGGGGAAGTCAGAACTCAGAAGTCTGGCAAGCTAAATCTCTGCTTCTC
>JAURVB010010063.1:0-18683 GCA_033002965.1 Piper betle | reverse complement strand
ATTTTGATTCGCATAAAATGCACATTTGTGTGGTTTCTTTAAATTAAAAGCTATTTTCAACTTATTTATCCTTTAATACATCTCTTTTAATTGATTCCACTTAGTTTTAAAACTCATTTTTTACTCTAAAATTTTTGCGAACCATTCCAATTTGTAGTTTATTGAGTCAAATTGTATAAGTTTGTCCATATTAACTTATTTTACATTAAATCTCTTGAGTCAAATCATAAAAGTTATATGAACATATTATCTTTCTTGTAGATTAGTCAAAACAATACTTTTAAAGAATGTAAACTATGTATTTATTAATTTCAAATGTCAAAAAACATGACATATTAATTTCATACAACTATTGTTTTAATTACATAATTAAAAATTAATATAAATGACTTTGAGTTAGGTTAGAGTCGACTCCGAATGGGTCGACTCTACTCCATGAGATGCCAAGTCAAGTTTGAGTTTCGAATTTTTAAATTATGATCCCGCTCTGTGTTAATTTAGAGTTGGCAAAGAGAAACTTGGTTGGCTCTTAAAAAATTTCAAACTTGGCAAATACATCATATTTACATCTACTTGTATTAATAAACGGAGAATTAAAAGTTGTTCTCTTGATAAAAAATAAGAGATTTTAGACAATCAAATATAAAAAATAAAAAAATAAAAAATAAAATATTTATAATCTTTCTCTCCATTCAATTAGAATCTACTTGTAAAATTTGAGTCTATCTCTAAGATAGTATATTTATATCTATAAAATCGGATATTAAATTATTATAATAACGAGGGTCTATACTTTAAATCTATCTCTAATATCGGTCGCACGTGGACTGACACAATTATATTTTGATGAGGTATTTGCTGTAAGTCATTGTCACATTCGGTGCAAATTAATGCACCATTTGCGAATTGCCTATAGCTTAGGGCGTTTAAACATATCAAGTAGTCAAAAATATACCAAATGCCAACTCTAAATTGATGAAGAGGCAAAGTGAGTTTCTCATAACTATTTTTGAATAAAATATACATAATATATATATATATATACAATATATATATATATATATATGCAGGCACACGTGTGTGTATGTGTGTGCGCGCGCGCAAGCGCGTGTGTGTGGGAAGTGTCTGTGTGAACCAGAACATCATGCATATTCGTAGTTCAAAACTCGAAGCTCTAGCTGGACTTTGCATATTTTGGACACTCAAAATCAACCATTCTAGTTGAACAAAGTAGGGCAAGGCTCCAAGTCAGTTTTACAACTATGCAATGCAAGTGACAATTACCCCTTCAATCCTGCTACTCATATATTTTATAAGTCCGTTAATTGGTCTCTATCAATCCGGTAGGCGCCCATTATATTGAAGATTACCTCCGCTAAAGGTTGTTGTATGCTGTGCAAAGCATGATAAATTAGAATTTTGTATGCTCAAACTAAAGAATTTTATAAGAAAAGATTTATGATATTTTGACCCGGCATAGATATACATGTGGTTCTGCATCATTTTGACGGCGTATACTTTATTTCTCTTTTAAAGAATCATTCCTAATGTTTAAATAAATGTTTTGGTAGGTGACCAAGATGAACCCGTGAAGTTTAGGTGGCAAAAATTTTCGTAAAATGAATTGCCCTTCCACATCACAATTTCAATTAATAACCGGTCATTTTATAAGAACATTACTCATTATTTTGTGAATAATTTGTATTTATGCAGCACTTATGTTGGAAATTAATAATTTATGTATGGTGATATTGTTTTTCTATCTAATTTAATCCGTTAATTCTTTATATTTTAATGTAAGAGAGCCTATTACATTTGAGCTTCATTTAGGAAGTATAGAGTGAAGCAAACAGCTCGAAGAGTTCTTGGAGTTCAATCAGGTTACTATATATGGGGAAAATCAATTGATTGATCAAATATATGATTACGAACAACAACCAATTAAGTTTTATAAAATTTAACAAAATATTACTTAATTTCACTTTAGGTTAGGACAAGATTGAAACTTAAGTCTGTGGCTTAGTATTTCAATCATCAATAGATAGGCTATTAGATCGGTGCCTTATTATTTACATTTAAATATGAAAGCGTTTCCAAGTCTATATTTTTATTGCAGTATGACTTGTTGGTTTTGATTAACGTTTCAAAACCAGCCAATTCATGTAGCTAACATTTCTAGATCATGTATTAATCTGTTCGTCGTTGCATAAACCCATCCATACCTGCTCGTGTGACCCCCATTTGCAGATGCGTCTACCCAGAAAGCTTCCGAGTATATATCATTACATCCAAGTTAGATGATCATGCATCCATGTCTGGTATTACTGTCATCTTATGCTTTCCCCGTTAAACCCCATTCATACCTGCTCGTGAGATCGAATATCAGTTAACCGGATTTGTGATGGAGAACCGTACTGTTATCTCAAAAATTATATACATAGCTACTTGACCAAGTCTCTACATAACTTCCACCATTGTACAGTCCCTATATATGTTGGACTAAAATTGCAGTTCATGCAAGGTAATATAATATTGTTGGCCTATGCAAAAGACTGGAGATTCAATTTGAGTATCTTCTACAAGGATCACATGCCTCAAAGGTGTTGCTATCTTGATGAAAAAAATTTCCTCCTAAAATAATCATTTGTTTCTTCTTTTCCCCCTCTATATATATACGGTGTAATGTAACCAACACACACACACATAGGAACAATTTCAAGAGGCAGAGTTCTCTAATTATGGCATCGAAGGCCTCTCCTTCACTTGCTCTCTTCATCTTCCTCAACCTCATGTTTTTCGCTCACATCACAGCTTGGACTCCCCCATCATGCCCTTGTTCACCTCCCAAGCCAAATCCCACTCCCAAGCCCAACTCAACCCCAATCCCAATCCCAATCCCAATCCCAATCCCAATCCCAATCCCAACCCCAATCCTAGGACATGCCCAAGAGATGCCCTCAAACTTGGCGTTTGTGCAAATTTGCTTGGGCTAGTCAATGTAATTGTGGGTTCCCCTCCTACCCTACCATGCTGTAGCCTTTTAGAAGGCCTCGCCGATCTAGAAGTTGCTCTGTGCCTTTGCACTGCTCTTAAGGCCAATGTTCTGGGGTTGAACTTAAATATTCCAATCTCACTGAGCTTGCTGTTGAATGATTGTGGCAGAAGGAGGCCATCTGGGTTTGAGTGTGCTTAATTAGCTACTTCGGTGCATCCTTTGATCATATTTGTTGCGTGTGTGTGGAAAATAAGGACGCTAGCTATATATAGGCGTCCAGCATAGTGAGATGTGGAACTACTATTGCTAAGTGTTTGTCAACATATGAAGCAGAGCTTCTGGAACAGTTGAATTTATGTTTGCTCAATATATGTATTAATTAAGCTTGCTTGGCTATTGTGATGCATGGCATTCTACGTACGTGAAGGATCCCAAAATCAATGTGTACTGTAACTAGCCGAAAACAAGTCTTCAAGTGTAAGATTGTAGATCCGTAATTTTAATCGGGCTAGCTTAGCAAGAAATTCACAAGCCCATAATATAACAAAAAATGTGCACCATATAATACATATTTACCCATTGCCGGAGAGGACGTTCAAAACGTCTAGTCAATCAATGCTAGATATTATTGCAAGCCACCTCGTCTATTATCATCTGTTCACGAGGGTCCAAAGCAGCATACGATAATCACCAAAACCTGCTTCACTTTCAAAGGAAACATAATTCTACATGCCTTATACTTCTGCTCTAATGGGGCAAAAACGTACTCAGTAAAATATAAAAAACAAGATGGTTTACTTTTGTTTTCTCTTCTCTGTCATATCCACCACATAAACTACTCCCCAATAATGTCCACCGATCCCCACCACTTGCACTGCCAGCTAAATTCCTCGCCATCTTCTTCACATGGGCTACCATCATAATATCAAAACCCTCGTATCAATAACTAATTCTTGGTAAACTCTCTATAAATACCATCATCTTGTTACAACCCCTCACTCATCAATACAAGGCATTCTCTCACTTAGCTAGTGTAAGTACTCTAGCAAGTGTTTGATCATGGCTTCAAAGAGCTTTGCTCTGTTCCTCCTTGCCAACCTTCTCCTATTCACAATTGGCAACGCTTGCACATGCACCAGCTGCGGCTGTGTTCCCAACCCTCCAAAGCCGAAGCCAAATCCTTGCCCAACACCAACACCCACCGGCGCTACCTGCCCAAGAGACGCACTCAAGTTTGGAGTGTGTGCAGATGTGCTTGGCCTAGTGAACGTCAAGCTTGGATCCCCACCAACCTTGCCCTGCTGCTCTTTGCTAGAGGGGTTGGTGGACCTTGAAGCCGCCGTCTGCCTTTGCACGGTCATCAAAGCCAACATCTTGGGCATCAATCTCAACTTGCCAATCTCGCTAAGCCTGTTGCTCAATGTCTGTGGCAAGTCCGTCCCCGATGGGTTCCAGTGTGCTTAAGCACCACTTGGGAGACGATTGTTGTTTGTTTCAACATCTTGGTTGAATTTTATGTTGTCTTTTCGCCAATGTTTGGGAGTGTTTGAGTTCAATTATATTTCTATGATCTAATGTGAAGTTGGTCTGGCTCAATTGCTTCAAATTTTAATAATATTGTTTCTCCTCTTGCTTAATGTTTTCATTGTATTCGTAGCCTAATCTGAAGAATATGGTAAATCATGATTCATGAATATATAGAGTAACTAGCTAGAACCATAAGTGTAAGAAAATAACTTGATCAATAAATATTTGATTGTTGATTGTGTAACCTAGATAACTATCAATATTAGCTAGGGAACACGTAGATGGGAGTAGGAGACAGGAAAATGATCTAAAACAAGTGCGTTCTCTAATTAATCAAGCTATACAGCTTTTAACATCGAGAGAGCCTGAACCACATATTGGAAAGATCTAAAGAGAGGAACACAAGGAAAAAGTAGCACAGTCCATGTCCTAGCAAGTTGCAACAATAAAATGGCGTTACTTGGATGTTTTGTTTCAAAAAGTTATTTTGTTGATACCTCAGAATAGTACTGAATATATTCGATTGCCTCCTATCATGTTAGATTTAGCCTCAAGTGGTCGTCATCTCTTGATGATTGCCCTGAATTAAGTTAATTTTTTTAAACCTAAGTTAATTGAGTGGTATGCTATTTAGGATGTTATAAGATTGTTTGTCCAAAGTTGGAGATGGAAGGGATAATGACATGATAAATGTAAGTTAATAGGAAGGTTTTATTTTATATTCCATGAACTAGCTTGTAGATTAATAAAAGCCCGTAATATCAAATAAAACCCAATTAGGGGTATACCCGCGCGTTGCGTTGGGTTGTGTATTTTTATATATACATTAATATTAATTTTAATTAATATCTTTTACTTTAACTTCTTTTACTTTATTAAATCTAATTAATTATCACCGTCCTCTTTTCACATTATCTATCAATCTGCAACATAAATTAAATCTTTTACTACAAAATGCATCATATTAAATTAAATTTTATAGCTGTAATTTAAGTAAATTTATTTATATTATATCATACTTTAAAATAGTTATTTTTTGGAAAACTATATTCCCTTCTAAATTTTATCTATTTCTCAAAATGTTCCCACACGTGGTACTGTGCGTAGTGGAGGCTCCATTTGATTTTATACTTCTAATATTTTATTATAATTTAAAAAATTAATATATTCAAATTATAATTATTAATACTCTTGTTAGAATTAGAATTAACCCTACTCAAAAAATTCACTTTGTTGGAATTTTATATCTTTCAAAAAATTTGAATCACACATAAAATATAATATAACTCGATTTAAAATTTCATAATTTTTTAATAAGCTTTGGCAGAAATTTATATATTAGATAAATTGGGATTCAATTATAAACTTTATAAATAGTATACTATAATATATATATATATATATATATATTCTAATTAGAATAAAAGTTATTACATTCTAGTTGAGTATAAAATAATAAATAAATAAAATAAGTCAAATAAATAAAAGAACAATAACTAAAAGTAATAGTGGATGAGTAACATTAAAAAATAATAAATAATATATGCCATTTTAAATGCTTCAGAGAATAATTAAATAATTAAATAAATAATAGATAAATAAATAAACTCATAAATATAGAAATGAATAATAAATAAGTAAAAATAAATGAAATACTATTCATGAATAAGTATTTATGACTAAATGCAAGTAAATATTATCACATACATGAGTAAGTAAATAAACTAACGGGCAAAAAACTTATGATCAAGTTAATTGGGCGAGTCGGGACTCTTGTGCTAGGCTAGGCTAGACTTGACTGGAAGGACTCGAGTGCATACAGGCAAACACGGTCTAGGTTGGGGGCACGAACGGTGTTAGACGAGCAAACGAGTCCGACAGCGCCATCGGTATGCTTGTGCCAGAAAATGCCAACGATGGCTAAGCTGGGTTCATGGTTGGTAGGGATCGATGGGGCATGACTAGGGAAGGTGATGACAATGGAGGTTGACGGAGTCCGACAAGTGGCTAGCCGAAAAATTGCTAGGAAGAGGAGGATCGGCCACCGGGAATGGTGGAGTTGCCAGTAGCGATCGTGGTCACGGTTGGGGCCTTGGTTGGACTCAAATGGAAGGTCTTTGCGAGGGAAGCTATTTGGGCAATCGGCCTGCCTGGAGGGAGGTGGACGACATAAAGAAAGGCTTGAAAGCGGTGGCAATGGTGGAATCAAGGCAAACAAAATGCTCTTGCCGGCGGCGACTACAACGGTGGTCATGGAGGTGGAGGGTCTGGGTCGATAGTCAGCTTCAAGGTGGTCACAGTGGTGCAGGTCTTATAGCCGGAGTCTTACCAGCGTCGAGCTAAAGTGGCAATAGCGCTAGGGCTAAAAATACTCTAAAAATGTGGGAGAAATTCTAGGAAAATTAAAGGCTTTATTAGGGAACGTGGATAGCCCAAAACTTGCCATGTGGCATGATCTGGTCATTCGATTGACTGTAGGTCTGGTGGGGGTCTACCTAGAGTATACTCAATATACATATATGGTCGGAAAGCTCGGTTTGACATCGACAAAAGTCGAAACTGACACTAAACCTAACGGAGACTCTATGGACGAAAATTGTGGCAAGAAAGCTAAATGAGACTCAAAACCTTAACCTCAACTGATGATGATCTAGAGACTCAAATCAAATTGGGCCCATAGGGGCAATTTAGTAATCTAAAATTACTAAGATGCATGGAAAAGAGATACCCTGAAAAAACCCAAACAGATAATAAAACGCATCAACGGCTTAGATCTATCTCTAAAACTCCAAGCTAACATAAGTAAGAACCTATATACCTCGAATATATATTGATAACTCATATTTTACTGTATCATAACTGAAACTATTATTTGTATATTGGACATATTCATCCTCCATAACATACTCATACGGTCATTTAGACCCATACTTATAGTCTTAAAGCTGAACTAATTCGAACCGACTAAAAACTGGCTTGAACTAGGTAGGGCAACAAATGGGTAAAATTCAAACCTGAAATTGGGGTTTTACAAAATATTTAACCAAACAGATTTGATCTTTTTTTTTTTGCTTAATCTCAAATCTTATTTTTTATATTAAATTAACCAATCAAAATGAGACATTTGTTGATCTCTTGTTAAATTGACACTTGTCAAAAATAGTTCCCTTATTATATATATTAGTAAGTATAGATATAGATATAGATATAAAATAGATAGCTACACCAAACTAAATCTCCTCCCCCGTCATGGCCAGAAAAAGGATATCTCCATTTTCTATGAAATTTTGTAAAACTCGCCAGGAAATTATCGAAAAGGGGTAATTTGATATCTTGCTGTCAAAACTCAAGTATTAATTAGGGATGGAGAAGTAAGGACTATGATTCATACACTAGATCCTTCAAGGCTTTCTTCCCACAATGAAAAAATAAATTCAAACAAACAAACAAACTTACCCAAAGTTTTATCCTATGTTGCAAATATGACATTGAGTCAAATCACTAATAGAGTTGAGTCAAATCATTAATTACTAATAGAGATAATATCATATCTTCGTATAGTGATCCTAAACAGCAACTATCTAGATATGGATCTTTATACCTCAATGTACATGTCTGTTTTTGTATGCCTCTGGTTTAAAAATGTCAAAATCTCTGAGTCATGAGTGTTAGGATTACAACAAGAAAAATCCTTGAAAAGTTTTATATATGAAAGTTAAGATGATCAATCATGACTAGATATAACTTTAAATTTCAATATTGCGATCATGAGAATAATTTTAGTAAATAGTATTTGTGAAACACTTCCATCTATTCCTAACGTAGCATATGATTAATCTTGGCAATATGTTAAAAATTTCTGAAAAAAAATTGTATAAACTAATTTTAACTTATATTTTATTTTGAGAAGTCATGTATTTAAAATTAGAATAATTAATTTACTATGAAAAGAAATTAAATTACTAATACTTATTTTTATTTTAATATATTATATTACACTCCTACCCAAGTGATTGGCTAGTATTATGAAAAAACTGTAGTTCAAAATAACGCGCTAAGAATTGCACGTGATATGTTCGCTATGCGCCATGGCAGTTTGTGCCATGTGTATTATTACGAATATAATGCATGTTCATTTCTTTTTGGAGTGATTTGTACTTGTAAAACTTAATAATCAGGGAAATCAAGATGGGCTGCGGTATACTCCAAAAGAAATTAATGAACATGCAATACAACTCCATAATACGTACATATAGCTTTACTTTCTTTTCACTGTGTGTTTGATAAGTTATGTTTAGTTAATTAATCTATTCATGAAGATGCTATATGCTATATCTAATAGAGTTATAAACCAAATGTAATTAGTATATACGAAAATAAAACACAACTAATCTGAATCCAAAATGTAATATTTCAAATAGATTACACACCAGAAATTTTTCTCAGGCGATAGTGAACTTACAAATCAAAAGTCATTTTCCACAGGTTAAACGAGGACTGTTAAGGACGTGCATGGAAAATAAGTGTCAGAACACAATTTAATTTTAGGCTTGTTAATTTACAAACTATAAATATACACATATATAGAGAGTGAAAGGGTGGCGGTTACCAAAATAAATATTTAACATATTTTAGGTGATGACCATTCATAAGAAGGTTGTAACCTATAACGTTTAGCCAATGACTGGGTAAAATTGATTAATATCATCCTCTTATATGAAGATTATGCTATACATATAATCTGCAGGCTAATAGCTATGCTTAATTATCTCATATAATTGATACCCACAAATCAATGTGATGATTGAGTACAGTACGTACTTACCATACAATGTATTATTAATAGAGTTAATTAGACGTGTGAAGAAGGCATTTAAATCGAAATGGAAATAAATTAGAAGGAAAGAGTATACATAAAAGGGAACACGAGAAATGTCCCATTAGCAAACCACAAACTTCAAATGCCGAAGAGCTAAGCTGATTTCGGCAGCTCACTCTGCCATGAAACCCAAAGTAACCAAACACTACTAGAAGACTCCAATACCTTCTCACACCAATGCATCCCAGCTCTAAATCATCTCAACCCCTCCTAATAACAACAACTGTTAACACAACTTAAAGAGGAGGACAAACACCAGGTGGTGGGTTCTTCCCGCATGTAATCAAGACTTGCAATGCAAGTGGAATGTAGATGTTGATGTTGAGCAGCTTTAGCTTGATTGCAGTGCAAAGGCAGACAGCAGCCTCAAGCTCTAACAGCCCTCCAAGCACAGGGCAACAAGCATTGGCAACTGGGTCGCCCAACCCAACATGCACCAACCCTCCCAACACATCCACACACAACCCTAACTTCAACATATCCACCGAGCAAGTGGGTGAACTGGTCGCTGGGGGAGGAATAAGACCGGGAACCCCGCCTGAGGGAGGCGGTAGGACGCCGCCGGAAGGCGGTGAGGGCGTGTAAGTGGGCGGTGGCTCAATCACTGGAGGATTGACTACAGGGGGATTGACAACCACAGGAGGATTAATGACTACCGGAGGGTTAACGATCACTGGAGGGTTAACGATGATCGGAGGGTTAACCACCGGAGGAAGAATTACGGGTGGTTTTCTCGTCGGAGAAGTTGTTGGTGGTCGTCGGTAGGGCGGGTAGCTCGGCCTCACCGGTGACCGGGAGCGGCCCGGTGAGCGGCCCGACGACCGGCCTGGGGACCGCCCGGACGGTGGATTGGCGCAATAGCCACAAGCCACAGTAGGGGTCAGTGTGGTGGAGGCAACGACTATGAGAATGAAGAAAAGGGCAGTGATCCTAGTGCCCATATTTGGCTATAGCTTAATTGTACCAATAAAAGGTAGCACCTTCCCCTCTGTGTTTACATTTGCAACTATGTGGTGGCTTATATAGACCACCTTAAGAACTGCCCGTGACTACTGTGCCATGCCAAATTCAATGCTCCGAATAACAATATGAAGAGACGTGGTCATAAGCTCGTGCAAGCGGTTCTGTATAATCTTGCATATGATAATTACTAGCACATATATTTTGATCATATGATGAGGACATTCACTACTAAGTTTTAGGGTTTGTAACTGTAATATGCGATATAAATATTGGGGAAGTTTGGAAGGCAGCGAAAATGGTTCAGGAATCAAAGTGGTGAATTCACAGGACATGTGACACAAAGCAGAGAAGATTTTTGGCTTCAAGTGTGGCAGTCTCTCTTATTGCTAAATGGCTGGTTGAGAAATTATATGTGCATGTCTTTGAGGGATTTTTTTTCCGACGCATGGTTTTGAGGGATTTACAGCGAGGCCTACACATATCACATATCTTTTAGTATATCTTCCCAGTTGGCGTTGCAGTAGGAAGGTGTCAGGATGGAAGAAAGAAGAGATGGGAGAAGAGCCAATGGAGGCACGGATTTTTGTAAGGTGTTGCAATTTGGTATCTTCAACTTGGGCTGGTGCAGTCATCGAAGAAAACATGTGATCTCCGGTCCTATCACTTCCTTGCTGCTACATATATACTGATTCGATATTTGAAACTTTCAAAACCATATGATCTCTATTTCCTTTGGATTAGCTAACCTAAAAGCCAAGTAATATGTTTATGTCATAGCTAGTCTCACTCGTAAGTAAATAAGGTAGATGCTTTATCGATATTCTTTATAAGACATGAAAAAAATAAAATCTTATTTCCATGGTAGATCAAGTACGCGAGCATGCTACGAATGATTTGACTTACCACAATCAAAATCATAAACATATATCGTCTCAATTCTCACTCAGATAATTTCTTTTGCGATTATGCTTACAAATGATTTTCCAACTCTAGGGGAAAATGCAAACATAAACATATGGAAAATTTTGGGGTATTTTGTAGTGAGAATGCAAATTCGTGCATATATAGCTGCACTAAAAAAATATTAACTTTTATCCACATCAAGCCATAAAGTATACTTAAAGTTATTGTAATCTATGATTAAATATTTTCCTATATATGTTACTAAGTATATATATCACTTCTACATTTTGGATGATTTGCCTGGATTTAAGATTGATTATGTATTGAAATCTACTCTTGTTAATAAAAAAGGAACTCAATGCTGGTCCTGAAATTAAAAGTAGGAGAATCAATCAATCAATCAAACTATAAAAAATTTAAATATGATCAAAACACTTCCTGCAAAGGGTCACATATTCAAATCTCGCAAACCTCAATTTCTTTAAAAATAATAATAATAATATTTTTTACCGTATAAGGTCATGAGTTCAAACCCATCCAATCTCAACTTCTAACTTCTAACTAATAAAAGTCTATCTAATTATCTTTAAAAAATAATGAAAAAAATTAAATAATTATAATTCATCTTTTTATTCAAATAGTATATATATATATATATATATATATAAAGTCATAGGATATATCTTTGAAATTAATTACAGTTTATATCTAAAATATTACATTATTATATTTTATCTCATTATTCAATAAAGATTTATATAAAAATTTAAATTTATTTAAAAATTAATATGAATGTAAGAAAATCCCATTAATAATATGTGATTCTATATTTATAAAAATTACATTTCTTTACTTTATAATCCTCTAGTCTGTTCATTAAACCGTTTGTCTATAGCTAACGGACATGGACATTGGTGAAAATGTCCAATTAGTGGACATGGAGGGACAAGGATAATTTTGATATTAATGGGCATGGCGTTGAACACTCCTAAGCCATGTCCACGTACGTCATTTTCCACCCCTGCATACCATTAACGAATCTTGCATTTTATTTGCACGCACAATATACACTACAAATCTTCCACTTAAACATAGTTCATTTTGAAGTCATTTGCACTCATATAACTTGTGCAAATTACCTTCTTATAATTGAAGTTCAATTAAAATTGCTTGTCACACAATATGCCTATCAATACACCATATACTCGTCTCATGAGCTGCAATACTTTCTATGCACTGCAAACCTTGAATTTTCTTCCTTCCGCTGCCAAAAACTTGTTCTTTAGAAATGCCAGGACAAGAGAGTACTTGACAAATATGTTTATCAGTTGATGTTGAGTATTGCAAAGATTTTTCCTAGTAATAAAAGTATTAATATGGCAGTAATATTTTGCTACTATACTTCATGCCTTACTCTTTGTGAATTGTTAGTTGTGGGGGGGGGATCGATACAGAATTGAAACGATATAGTCAATATGCATCTCACTGTTAGCACGTACAGTAAGGACTGGTACTCCAATTGTACATCAACAGATGCAATGTTATCGGATTCCTATCTACTTTATTTTCTCAGCACTCATGAGGAGTATCACTTTTTTATACTACACGATGGATTGCTAGTATTATTGAGTACTCTCAGCACTGCTCATGACCCATGAAAGTTATGACAAAATAATATATATATATATATTATATACACAGGAAAACAATCTGTTCAATACTTCTATATATGTAATTCTGGGGGAAAAATTACTTTTATGTAATTGATTTGATTTCAGCGCTAGTACATCGATCATCAAGCTTCCCCCTTACTAATTTATTGATAAGACACACCACAAATAACAAGAATATTTTTATTGGAAAGTGAAGGCAAGGAGTCTTCACTATTCACCACAAAAGCCACAACAATCACAACATTCAACAGATCATAAAAACTCCGAAACCCAACAAACTATTAAGACCCAAATGCTCCAAAATTTAAGCAAAGAATTAAAACCCATAGATCAAAGGTTATACTTTTATATTAGGCACATTTGAACCCAGCAGGGACCTTCTTCCTACAGGAGTCCAACACCAAGCTCAGAGAAACTGGAACATTTAGGTTGATACCCAAAATACTGGCTTTGATAGCAGTGCAAAGACAGACAGCAGCTTCAAGATCAGCAAGTCCTTCAAGGAGAGAGCAGCAAGGCAGGGTTGGAGGACTGCCTATAACCACATTAACCAAGTTGAGAACATTGGCACAAACCCCAAGTTTTAGTGTGTCTCTTGGGCATGATGGGTACACAGGAGGAAACTTGTGAGGGGGCTTCTTGAAGTGAGGCTTCTTTGGGATTGGTGGGCATGGAACATATGCTGAACTGACCAATGTGAAAAAGATTAGATTCAGAGAGAGGAGAAGGGCAATGGAAGCAACAGGCTTGGAAGCCATTATTGATCTCGAAGCTGCTTGCTAGAAATTAAGAGAGAAGGATGAGATGTGTGTGTATGGGAAGAGATATTTTTAGGGTTTTATAGATATAGGTCTGTGATCAATGAACAATCCATGTGCATGACATGGGCCAGAGTGCAGCTGGCAATGCAACATGAACATGGATTCGATTAGGGTTTGATTTGTATTTTTCTTCCTTCACGGTTGGCAGTTAGTAGCTATATGACACATCTACCATATAATATTTTGAAGAAAAAGTTTTGGCTCAGGAAGCGTCGTCGTTGGTGACGCCGGCCCTCCAGTCGATGATCAAAGTCATCGACGGTGGGGATGCTCGACGTCGCTCCCGAGCGTCGCCAAACCCATGCCCATTCTACTTTGAATGATAATGGAATCCAGACTTGGCTCTCCTGTCATATAACTAGTTTTACGTATGATATCTGATCAGGTCGACCATTAAGAGAACTGTATTACAAGGATTCATATCTAGTTTGGTTAGCCAATCAAACTGAACTCCATCGTCTATAAACAGTTTTCAGTAACACCTTTCTTGCAGCCCAAAACTGATCTATTTCTTTTCGATTTATTCAGTCCAGAAATGAGGAAACTAAAGTTGATAACCCCACAAATGATTCTAGTTTTCAAGTTCATCACCAGCTTCCATGGCAAATAAAACCAAAACCCAATAACCTTTCTCCTTCGCCAGGGTACTTACCCTTCCACACATCTCCGCCATTAGCCCAGCCTCCTGCATCTTGCCGGAGGTGACCTCTAACAGATCTAGTCTATAAAAAAAACGGGGCTTTTGTCAGGACAATCCTAAAATAAAAGGCCTAAATCTCGTGACACACTCATTTGTTAGGTTTTTGTCACGGGATCTCATACAAATACAACGGCATCAAATAGTTTTTGTCACGCAATGCCGTGGCAAAAACTTATTAAGGTATATATCTACCTTTTAATTCTAATTTACAATCAGAAACCATAGGGCATAGGGAATTCGCCACATTGGTTGCAGCGGATAAAATCCAAAAATTTAAGCCTGATTCCTTGAAGATCACATGAAGCTCCATCGATTTTTGAATATTCAGATAGAGAATATATTTGAGCTGCAAATAAGAAAGAGCTATGTAGGCATAACGCTGACCAACTAAATGAGACAATTTACATTGGGATAAAAAAACACCATTAGACAACTTGAGACCATTGAATTTTAATAAAAAAATCTCACTATCTAGAACCTTAGATCAGATGGATATGATCCAAGGTCGTGTTTGTAGCCGATGAAATAGAAGGAATGGGCTTAGTTTGTAGACTACATTTAGATATAAATGCATCTCTTACAAATGTAAATGCTTTTGGTGAGATACAATATAGGATTATATTACCACAAAACATATGCAATGTAAGATTTGGAAAGCCTATAAAAAGAAAAGAACAAGATGGCTCAAAAAATTCACACAACCTCATGGGAAAAATTAACAAGGATAAAGATATTGGCTTTCACTTCTGATGTTTTGAAACAATCATCACCCTGTGATGCTCAACTCAAGTCTCTTGAATGCGTCCAAAGTGCCGTAGAACCTGTCAAAAACACAGTTGAAAATTGAAAGACCAGGAATACAGCCAGGCAAAACTAAAATATAGCAATGAGCAATTAGCGGACGAATGATCAAGATTATTTGGTTTATTTTTCTACATTACAATATTATTTCTTCACTACTTTTTAAACATCGATATGTTGCAGGTGGAAGATCAAATTAGAAGCCTTGACAGCAAGTTAGTTGTTGGCGAAGTAAAACTTACGGTGATTATTGCTTTCCCAGTATTATCAAGGCCCTTTCATGTCAGTTTCAAGAAAGAAATGTTTCCCCTTCAAATCTCCTTTCATTGATATATCTCTCAGTTCCTGCATATTTTTACTATTTCAGTTGAAGACCCAGTAATATTTAGTTCATCAATGGCAAGTTCTTATACATAACTCCACTTACCAGAGCCTTTTGCCAAATATCCTCCCCTATCTTCATGGGCATTCAAGTGCAAATGAATCAATGAGAGAACCATAACAAGAAACTGTAAATAAAAATAGAAGAAAGTTCTTCCCCATTCTGTCTTTCTTAGTGTGCTACTTTTCTTCAGTCAAAGCAAAGACTACAATTTTCTTCTTTGAGATCAACATGGAAGGGACTCACACACCTTGTTTTTTAAACTGAAATTAGTTGGGCATTGGCATCTGCATAAGTAACCATATCTCCAACGTCAGCATTGACTTTCTTGAGAGTGAGCCTACCCCCTTTATACCTGCAGAGGAAGAGAATTAGAAAGCAACTTGCTACTTAGTATACCAACATAAGCCTCACAATTTAACAAAACTGTTCTTAAATTGATAATATTTACAGAAAAAATTTGTTTGCTAACTGCAGTTGCCAAACTATGCCAATAGCATTTCAGAACCCATGAAATGTCTTCAATGGCCATTTTAAAAATTTAGCAATTAATGGGTGTTATGCACATTTAAATGTTGATCGGGTCTTACAGCAAATAAAGGTTGTGGAATTGAGGAAATTTTGTATGATGTAGATAAATTTAATTACAAGATGTAACCTTTGATGAAAAATGTTTGCATCCTAATACACGTGGATTAGTTCTCTATAGCTGGAAGTGGTAAGAAGAGGGCGGTGTGCTTTCTCAGATAACAAATGATTTACCAAACTTTTACATGATACAGAATTTCGTACTTCCTTTATCTTTGAACCACCAACATTAAATACCCAAAGAATATTGAGGGATGTACTATCTTTCTGCTTCTTTTTCCACCTCTTCATATGCCACTTCTCTTTATCTTTTCATTTTTCTTATTGTTATCTCATAACGTGTTTGCTTAGTAACTGATCAACACCTTCAACAATATGAGTTACTGTTAAACAGAAATCTTTTACGCATCAAGATAACCTTCCAAAAAAAATTAAATAAGCAATTAGAGAAGGTGATACATTTCATAATGTTACCTTGAGAAGAGAGCTCACAACGGAAGAACTACATTTCAACATTGTATAATTCAATTCGTGATGTTAGTAATTAACTGATAATGCCCGTTCGAAAAGAAAAAAAACTGATAATGCCCAACCACAATTTGAAATTAGGTGGATAACAGTGATGATGGCCTAATTAAGTACTTTTCAGTCGCAAATTAATTGAGAAACATTTCAATCATAGAACTGAAATAAACGAAATATTTATATACTCACGATGACAGTGAATTGAGCTCTTCGGCAGTGATATACCAGCGTGGGGCAGGAACGCGGCCCTTTTTCTCCTACAACAGCACAACATCGATGATCAAGATATATACATAACTCCACTTCAATGGCGGCGAGATCGGGCATCGTCGTAGGCGGATACACTGTCAATGCCATCGAATAAAATTCAAATTTTAAACGTCTCGTCATCGAAAAACAGTCCAACAAACGTGGAAAAAAATCAAGAAGAAAGATATTCGTACGAGGAAGTCTCACTATTTCGAGCGATGATGAGCTCGCGAAGCTCGAGAAGGCGATCGGAGAAGCCGGCGATCATGGAGTCGAGGACCGCGCCGGCCTGCTTCAGATCCATGGCCGCCTCCTCAACTCCTTTCCCGCCCCCGCCACCTCCGATTTGGCGCCAGATTCCTGAACCGGGCTTCTTAAACGGGTCTTGTCCGATTGACAATACCCATTCACGAAAGGTGATTAAGACTATTCAAATATGGGCCAATAAAAAGTAGCGGTAGTAAGAGCTAGATCGAATTCAAATTTGGTTGATCTTTGGTTCAGTTGAGTTCGAGTCAAAATGTGACTCTCATCAATGCGAGAGCACTAGCACGAGCACACCTTCGTAACTCAAGGCAAACAAGTATAAACACTAGGCTTTGTTTTAAAACTCGATATTTTATATTATCGCATACTCGGAACACACCTCATATCGGTCATCTAAGGATCAAATCAAACTATCGAGTCGAGTCATGTATAAATCAATTAATTTGTAAGATTTGAACGATAATTAGATCGAAACAACTCTCTTGGCATTTCAAGAATGAAAAAACATTACTAATATAAAAAATGCATCAAACATATATAAAAGTACGAAATAAAATAATAATGCACTGAGTACAAGTATATATAGTATCTATTTGTCATTGCATCAAAGCCAACCCAATATATAGGAACGCAAAACTTACATATATAATAAGGAAAATGTTAACAACGAATATCGTTGGCCTGAAAAATAACTAACACAAATGGGCAAATGGAAATTGATTTTCACGAGGAAAGAAAAATCGTACATACTTTTCCATGGAAGCACTCAAAGGACATCTACTGATACTTGATAGCATCCCGAACTAAACTAGTGTTATGCCACTCTCGGCAAATGTCTCTTTCAGCAATAACTAGCCCCACTTTCTGAAAAAAACACATATCCTAAACCCTCTCTATACCTTCATATAACTTTTGGCCCAGAGTACAAAGGTCAGTTATTCTGAGCACATTCACCTTTAATACCCTTTAATACCATAAGTTTAGACGTGCATTATACGAAATAGTATCCATTTACTTCACGCCTCTTTGGGTGTCAGGAAGCTCAAAGACATAGAATAGAAATATCCCTCTCACTAACCACCCAGAGTCCTCTGCAACCTGTGTATGTGCCCGCTCATGGTATACGCACGCACACGCGAGGTTAGATTCACCAACTTTCGGCTCACTGAAAACTCGATAAAAACTATATATATGACGGAGAAGAGAATCATATAAGTAGGCCCGAATACAACGTAAAGTAGAACTAAGTTCGAAAGCAACTCGACGTGTAACACCCAAATCCGGTCCACACCTCGTAAACCGAACCGGCATGTTACAGGCCCCGGTTAGGTCGGCTAACCTCGGAACCTAACTCATGCGGATCCAATCTCGGCGTCTTAAGATGAAGATACGACTCGGCAATGCATTGAT
>JAURVB010010062.1:0-27839 GCA_033002965.1 Piper betle | reverse complement strand
CCTTAGGAACATTCAAAGAACATCCACTGAGGAGCTATTTTAGGTATAAACATAATAGCATACCAAACTAAACTAAGCATCAATAGAAAGAATATACATTCTCTAGAGAATTTCACTTTCTAATCTTGATAACCCCTTAAAGCTTTGCAAAATAGTAAACCTGATTCTGGGCACTTTGCCAGTACATTAATGAGCCATATTTTGTTGTCTATTTTTAGGAAAATGCTACTTACCTAGAGCATTTGTCTTTTAAGTCTCATTGATTGTCCTTTGTAGACCCTGTCAGTCTAAAAAAATTACTTCATGTAAATTAATATAGACTAAGTAAGATGCTATGCAACGTGTGACTTGTATTACATGGCAAATTTTAATTTTATGTGTTACCTCTCATTGTGTAGTGTGATAAACTATAATAATTTAGTTAGATGTAAATTCTAATTAATTTTAAACATAAATTTTAATAGATTGAGAAGATAAACTATAATAATTTGATTTTTTAATGGTATTTTTTTCAAGATGAGTAGATTAAATCTTATTAGTAAGAAGTTAGAAACTGAGGGTTACCCGGGTTTGAACCCGTTACCTTCTACAGTGTAAGATATTATTATTATTATTATGCTTTTATATGAAATTAAAAATTAAAATTAGTCGGGTTCAAGCCAATGACCCTTTGCTGTTGGAATGCATTTTTTATTATTATTTTTTCTTTTATAGTATTTTGATGGGTTAAAACTTGAACTTGTAATCACACGATAATATTGAGTTCCCCTTTTATTGGTAAGAGTAAATAGAGTTTGGCTTCCTAGAGCTTGTAATAGCTCTACTAACAACCTTGTTGTTTGGGTAGGCCATTCTCAAAGTTGAATTTTGCCCAAACAACTTGACTTATTTTTGAATTTGCTCAGACAAGCTTAACCAGACTGGATTTGGTTAAAGTGCCAATATACTGGGTCAGCCAACCGGTCTAGTTAGCTATTTAAAACACAGTTGAGTGCCATCAATCAACTCAACATTCAGAGCTATGTACCTATGCCTTACATTGAATTTGGATTTTTTTTCAATTTTTTTTCTTGCTTAAAAAAAAACGTTTTTCTAAGCAATTTGATAGATCCACCAAATTTGTTACCTCTATTAGTTTTGCAAAAGGTGCACCAAATAGTTATTAAAGTTTTTTAAAAGATAAGGAAATAGATTTTTAAGCAACAAAGATGACTAGTCCCGCATAAAATTGTGAAAGCTATTGGAGTCCCTTATTATACAATGAAAATGATAAAGCCAACAAATTCATGGGAAGACATAAAGACACGAGTTGGACGAGGTACCAGAAATTGGAGAGGAATGGTGGAAGACGAAGATGAAGCTCATTGGTAATTGTTCGAGGATGAGTATTTTGAGTTGGAAACACTTCGTTTTTAGAGGCTGATTATGTCATAGTCCTTTGGTGCTTCACGTCTCTTATATATAAAGTATGTAGTTATATATGTTTGTTGAGTATGTATCACTAGTGCATTCATAGGTACAACATTGTGTAAAGTGAGTCGGGGCCTCTCTTGAGGGTGAGGAAGCGCGTCAGCCCTTGGTAGTGTGTGGGTCTTACCCCCTAATATGTGTGCTCTAGAATTGGACATGTTAATTCATATGTTTAGGGGAGTGGTTGCACTTGTATTGGGAGTGGTTGCACTTATATATTTGGCCTTGGATTTGTCACCCATGTGTCGGGAGTGGTGGCACATGTATTTAGGTTGTGATTTTTCTTTTAAATGAGAAAGTTTCCACTTTTAGTGTGTTATTTATTTTTTATCTTTTATTAGTTTGCCCTCATCAAAATACACAACATGGATTTTAGGGAATTTGTGTATTAAAATCTTTACAAAACTAATGTAACTTTCATAATTAGCATGGGTACAGAGTTTTAGAGAATATTGAAAAGGGAGAAAAATTGCGTAAATAGTCACCTTCAACTTACTGATGGATTGAGGCTGGGCATATTTCTCTTAAACAATGAAAGGTAAAAATGATTGCCAACTGGATGACCAAGGAAAGTAGGGATAGGCATAAGACCCAACAATTTGTCGGATTGGCCATTTCGTGCGAGGCCGCATGCAGCCCATGCTTTTCATTGCTACAGTTGCAAACTAATGGTTTGACCTAGGGCGCCAAACGATGTGGTTATGGTACAATTGAAGGCATATACTATTATCATTTATTGATGTGTATAGACCACCAACTGCTGCCGCATCACTTACTGTTTTTCGACGATTTGCCAATAACAAGTTTCAACCCCCCTTTAACCAACGGTAAGAACAGTTAGACCATTGGCAAATTTTGATTTAAACTAATTAAGTCTTTATATTCGAAAATCGTTATTTAAATCATAATTTGGTGTCACTTAAACCATATATTTATGTTAAACTAACGTATTGGAAGGACATAATTGTAACACCCCAAATCCGGTTCACGCTCATAAATCGAACTGGCATGTTACATGCCCCGGTTAGGTCGGCTAACCCGAATCCTAACTCATGCGGATCTAATCTCGGCATCTTAAGATGAAGATACGACTCGTTATGTATGCATGAATGCACAGAATCCTAACATGATACTATATGGATGACATGCAAATTAAATTACACACCGATACAATTACGATCAAAGTCAATAAAAATTCTGAAATATAACGGACAAAGTGTCCCCTAAAAGTGTAATTAGGGGTCACCCTGTCAAAATAATATATACATAATACATATATATCATACAAGCAACTTTATTCACACAATCTAATATACAGTTTACTCACTCTAACTTGGGTCTCAACCCATCACGCTTCTGCTGCACAATCTATTCATGTTTCACATTCTGTCATCATGTCTTGAACAATTAATCATCGTGTCTCAAGCATTTAGTCATATCATATCATGTCTTACCATTTCACATCATTCGCAATATAATAGCATCATAAACAAAATATAACCATTCAATCGACTGACATGTGTGCAAGCGACAACAATGCTCCTCTGTCCAAGCTGGCTCCTCCAACTCATGATTATTACCTACATATAGTATAAAAACACGTCAGTAACAAGTGTTACTGGTCCGGAAAATAAAATAACTATAACAAGCTGGCTATGAGAGCAAACTCTCATATGAAAGAAAACATCATATACTCCACGTGAACACTTTGAAGGGCACTACTGAGGAGCCACTGGGCTGCAGACCCGGTAGCATCCTGATCTATCTGGTACTGTGCTACTCTCAGCACTTCTTTTTCAGTACTTCACATAAAACTTTTATCCTAAGCCCTCTCCGAACCTCCATATCTCTCCTGGCCTTGAGCACGAAGGCCGAGTACTCTCAGGCAGTCGCCTTTAATACCCTTTGAACCACAAGTCCGGACATGCGCTGTACTAAACAGTACCCGTAAACCTCCACGTTCTCCGGGTGTGAGGAACTCAAACGCGGAGTTGTCAGGATCCCTCGGGAATGGAACAGTCCGCTGGCACTAATCCAGAGCCTGCTTTGACTATCACGACATCCGCTCATGGTACGTGCAGTCGGTTTCTCCATCTCTCGTCTCACTGAAAACGCGAAAACTACATATATATATATAGGGCTGGGTAGGGATTTATATAATAGGCCCGAAGGCAACTTGTGGTGGATCTTGTTTTCGAAATCATCCTCGAGGGATCTCATCCTCGAGGGGTTATTAATCCGGAAATCTGTTCGGCTAGATGGCCCGAGTTAAGTGGGATCCAATAAAACGCCACTTAACCCGTCCTGCAAATGATAAGATAAACATACAATAGAAAGACGTAAAACAGAGTCGAGTCCTAAACGAACCTGGTAGAAGCTCCAAGCGTGTCATCGCGCCTAGGCGGCGAGCTCCTACTCCGTACCTACACATCAAAACTAAATACTAACGCCCTCTAACTACATGATGCATCAAAATCAATGAATACCACACACGACATAATAATCATCCATCATTGTCAAATAATCATAAAAGAGAATAATCCTAACTCAAACTATTCATACTATATTTTATTCTGTTTTTCTAAATTACATCATGATCACTTATCATGCTCCAACTCATTTTATCTCGTTAGCTCACTTGCTATTCATTTACAATTCCTCAAATCATACAATCATTACTTCATCAGTAATTAGGCATTATCATGATAAATAATCAGTCCTACCATGCTATGCTAATAATCATCAATTTAAATAATCAAATTGGAGGTAATTATACCTCTCGTCGTCGACAATCGGCGATGGCTAGGGTTTCGTCGCGCGTCTCAGAACTCGAATTCGGCGCTCATCGGCGTCCGAAGCTTGATCGGGGTCGACTGGGTGAGCCCCGCGGAAGATCCGGTGAATTTCGGCGAATTCCAGAAATCCAGTTCTCGTCAGTTTTCCGGCAAGTCCCAGCGGTTTCCCGGCAGCTTCCGGCGACAGTCGCCAGCGGCGTCTTCTGGCTGGAAAGTGGTCGTGTTGGGTACCCTTGGAACCGGCTCGGCGAGCCCGACTCATCTACGAGGTCGACGAGGTCGATGGAGGCGGCGGCTAGCCGGAAAACGGCAAAACAGAGCCGGCGGCGATGGGTGGCTAGATCCGGCCGGCCAGGGCGGCGATGGCCTCTGCTCCGGTCGGGGAAGGTCGCTGGAGGGTCAAGGACGTCGAGCCGACCACCTGATCGTGGCGGCGACGGTCGGCGGCAGCGCGATCGGCGACGAAAGCGCTACGTCACCGCGGCGATTCCTCGCGTCGTGGCGGCCGGACTGTGGCCGGTCATGGTCGTGGCGGCACAGCGACGCCGTGGCGGGGCTAGGGGGCGACGATCGGCGGCCGGGCGGGCGTCCACGGCAGCGGCGGCGGCATGCGCAGTGGCGGCGCGCGGCAAGGGTTTGGGGAAGAAGAAAGGAAAGGTCGGGGGTGTGTGTGGTGGCAAACTCGTAAATAAGACTTGACTCGTCTCCAGCTCGAGTCAAGAATAATAACTAAGTCGTATTAAATCCTAAAAAAATCCATAAAAATCGGGAAAAAATCCTATAAAATCAAACAAACACCAAAACATCGTAATGACATGCTCTATAACTAAAAACCCACCCAAACTGCGCGTAACGCGTCCTAACGCGATAAACGGCCTAAAACTAATTCCACGATCCACTAAATATCAAAATAAAATAAACTAGTGTACTTTCATATACTCTGATAACTCATCTTTTTCTACTGTATTCATGACGTTATCATCATATACTTGGGTACCCGTGACCCTCATAGCTCATACACGCGACCGGCGTCGGCTCAGTGCACGTGTTCTGAAACTGACTCGACTCAAAATAACGGTCGAACCGACCGATTCTGAATATAAAACCCTGACTCGAATCGTGGGTTTTACAATAATAATATAAAATTTTAATTAAATATGATAATAATATTACTTTTTATTCATATTGATGAATTTAATTATATTTTTATTTCAAAAAATAAATAGAATGGTTAATTTGTAAAACATTATTTGTAGAAGCCTTTGCCCCTGTAGTTTCAAGATAGAAGTGGTATAGTTAAATTTACCACTTTTTTAACTTTTTTTAATTGGGTAAAATGTAACTTTACCATTTTATTTCAATATAATGCGTAACGGTCAGTTCAATGGTAAACTGGACAGCCACTTGTAGCCCGAGTCTAACCTACAAATTTTTTTCTTAAAGCTTATCAGTTTTGTTATTTTTTATAAGATTACTCAAGGGCAATTTTGACATCATAGGAAAATTTCTTTCTTTCCGATATTATTTAAAAGTTTACATCTCATTATTCACAATTGATAACCTTTTACGTAAAATACTCGTAATCGATAACAAATGGCTAATTGGTCGGTCAATTGCTGACAGTGAATGGCTGGCGTGCAATTTTGTCAATCAAGAAACAAATCCGCTAGGAAATGAACGATACTTCCTACTTAGAACACATATACTAGAAGCTCATACACTTTTATACCCCTGAATTAAAATGTGGTTCAATTACTTGATGGCCGGTATCCATGAACCAGCCCGCTCACCTAAGTCAAAGGTTGTAGCATATCCACTTTTTTAAGTTTACATTACAAGTTAAATTCGACGGCCCTTCTCTTTCTATATATAAAATCTTGCACTCCACCGTCACGATCTCAACCTTATCAGAACCTTTCTCCTCAATCCCATTGCACCATCGAATGTCCAACATGGCCATGTCGTGCCCCCAAGATTTTGGCTTCGATGTCGACCTCCCGGTTGATTGCTGCCGAAGGAGCTTGCATGATTTGTTTGGATGAGTTCGGAGATGATAATGGAGGGAGACGACTGCCCTGTGGTCATGTCTACCATACCGACTGCACCTCGCCATGGCTATCGGTCTATAATCATACTGGCCCACATTGCAGGTGTGAGGTTGTTTCTCCGGCACATTTGGCGGCTACCACATCTTGAGTTTTCTTTTTGAACTCTTTGTACGTATAAACCTTGCTTCTGTGAATTCAATTCATTAAACGTGTAACCTTATACTGTGTAATGTATGGCATGTAACAACTTTTTTATTCAAAGTGCTCCTTAGTGTTGCCTACTTGGGTTCAAAAATTATTTCTCTTTCCAATCGAGTTTAGGTATAGTTAAGGGTTTCACAATAAATGCAAGGGAAAAATTAACATATTTTGAAGAAAAGCGATCATAAAAACTTTTAGAAGTATTGTAACCATAATTACAAAAATCGGAATCGGGGCTTGAATCGGTTTCTGAGGGAGTTACTGAATCAGTATAAATTGGTATAATTGAATCAGTTTAAATCGGTCCTATACAAAAGTTTTAACTTAGTCAAAATTGATAGGTTATTAGTTATATAATATGTTATTCTGGTATTATTTTTATGTAACAATTTGTACTATATTTTATAATATTTTTTTTAAAAATTATTTGGAGTTATTATTTTTGATTCGAGTCGGAGTTGAGTCAACTTTTAATTATGAGAATGTTACCTGCTGTTGCTTCCCCCCCATTCTCTCTCCCCGACGCCGCCCATCCTTCTCCTCCGCCAATCTCTGCCGCTGTGCACGCCTATCTCCCTCCCCCCCCCCCTCCCCCGCCCCTCTTGCCCCGGTCTCTCCCCTCTCGCCCTAGTCTCCATCCCTGCCGCCTCGGTCTCTCCATCCCCTGCCACCCCCCGCCGCCCGCTGAACTCGTCTCCCCTTCCCCCACCCCCCCCCACCCTCGTCTCCCCCTCTCGCCCCGTCACCCACCCTCGTCCACCCGTCGTCTCTGCCCCTACTGGCCTACCATCCTGCCCTTGTCTCTCCCCCGTCCCCCACCATTGAACCCCCCCCCCAACGCCTCGCCACTGCCCCTCGAATTGGCCGATTCTTGCCGTTGTCGACTCGAGGTGAGAATTGGCTGATTCGTGATCCGATTTTTACCCAAACAAATCCTCCAGTATTTTGACTCGGTTTTGCACCGAGCCGAGTTAAATCGGCCGATTTTTTCAACTCAGGTTGTAACACATGATCTTGAATTTACTGAAGGTTTGAATCTTGTGCCCGGAAGGCTGTAACTATTAGCACCGCCACCTTAAAGCGAACGGGGCTGACCCTAAATGGGCGAAGAAAAAGAGAATTGTACGGGTAACAACCAACAAATATTTTTGTGGAGGTACACTAATTTTAGTTGTAAGACTCAATCAGCAATTAGATATGAATATATGATACCACCTATTTATTGACGAAAATTTCAAACTATTATTAATGATAAACAATGAATGTTGATATGTTAATATTTGATTGGGTCTAACAACCTTACTGATAATTTACCTATGGATAATTGAAATATTATACTTTGATATTTTAGAGGTAATATTAACTATAAGACCCAATCTCCAACTAGATCTGCATAAACGAAAGCACCTACTTATTTCTTAAATTTCCCAACTACCATTAGTGATATTTAATAAATACTAATTTTGCTGATATTTGAATGGGTCTTGTAGCCAAATTGGCTGAAAGACAATAGATCATCTGAAAGTAAAAAAACTCAATTGGAAGGCGTGAACAGATCAGTCTCTTTCTACAAATATAATCAGTTTGGCTTTCATATGATAATATTTATTTGGGGTGTCCAAACTTTATTACGACGTCTACGTGATGCCCGTATGCGTCATATTTTAAATATGGACTAAACTGTGGACATTATGTGGATACGACAACAGCATCGGAAAAAAAGACACTTACAGTCCGCAAAAGTCCGCCGCACCTAATTTATTGTCTAAGTTATAACCCTATCACGCGCGGTCTTCTTCACGTCCTCCTTTCCCTCGTCACCACCGCTTCAGCCTTTATGGTCGCCGTCCTAGCTGCCATCTGGCCAACTGCCACCTTTTCTAATCGCCAACTTAACGACCGCGGTTCTCCTACCGTACTCCGACTCTCCTAGTTTTCATGTCCGCCGCCGACCTCAGCAACCGGCTGCGCTTCCCCTCCGCCTCCACAAGTACTGCTGGCTGGGGATCCACTGCTCCCCCATCTTCTCCTCATGCAGAAATTGATTGCTTATTGTATACTTTGATCCTAGTTGTTATGGGTCTTTAAGAGATGGGTGTGGGGGAGAAGGGTAGTAGAAAGGAGGGTAGGAGGGAGGGAAGAGGATGAGGCAAAGGTTGAAGAGGGAGATGTAGACTATAGAAGTGAGAAGCAAGTCTGGAGATGAACATATATATCCTAGTCAAAATGAATCATATGTAGAGATTAATATACATGTGGAAGACGAACCTTTCCAAAGTGGCTAGTGATTTTTTATTAAGCGACACGTGCCCCACGCTTAAATATGCTATCCAAGCCCAGCCCAGCCCTGCTTACTCACCACCATTGACCGGAAAAAAACATGTAAAAAAATCTTTGTGTAAAGGAAAAAAGAAGTTAAAAAAACTATTTTATGCAGCCAACTCTGTTTAGAACTCTTTGAAAAATAAAAGAACGCTAATAATTGGTCCACAAATAAGTCTACCGGGCTACTCGTGAGGAAGATACACTCTCTCTTCTTCTTTTTTTTAAAAAAGTAGGGAGACACACTCTTGCATACAAGTCAGTCCAGTCATTCCCTTGGCCAGATGCACTGTTGAGAAAAATTCATGGCTGACAATGTTGATCATTATGTGCAAACTTTCAATAATTCTAATACTCAAACTGTCGTATATTCACTGATTTTGCCTTCATTTTTTTTTTGAATAGTATGTGGCTATGTGTTCATTTTGCTTAACAGTTAACAGTTCACTGATGCATAAAGAAGGTGGTGTGATGTTTTCCTTCATGTTTACATCATCAAGATATGGTACAGTTGAGAAGAATCAGAAGATGAAGCAATGTCTGATTTTGGGATCAATGTCTGCCTAAAGCTTGCTTTGTCAGTGTGAAATTCTGGAGATATGGAAACCAGGTCTTTTTGCTAAATGAACAATGAGGTTAATATCAAAGGTCATTTTTTTTATGTGTACTTGAATTGATGAATCAATCTATCAAGAGATATAGTACAAAATCTGAAATATACATGTTACTTGTGTAAATAAATGTGAAATATGTTGGGTTTGTCCCACATCGGTCGTAGAGGTTGTTGGTGACTTGTATATAGGCTAATGGGAAAGCCTTATTCCTTAAGTTAACTTTTGGATTAAGAGAGGCCCGTGACACCTATTGCGAGTTTCCTTTGGTTGTTTAAAGTCCCTTTTGGGGGCCCGAAGGGTCCAACAGTGGTTTCGGAGCTTGGGTACGGGCCCAAAGGGCCTAACAAGTGGTATCAGAGCCAAGTTCGAGCCGGGTTTGCCTACGCCGATTGTTGTTGTTTCCTTCATGGGTTCCACCTGATGATTTGAAGAGTTTGCAGGTGGGTGTCGTCTGGTTTAAGGGGAGTGTGTCAGACGGTGATGGTTTCGGGCCACGCCCGATGTGTGAAGGGGAGTTGTTGGGTTTGTCCCACATCGGTCGTAGAGGTTGTTGGTGACTTGTATATAGGCTAATGGGAAAGCCTTATTCCTTAAGTTAACTTTTGGATTAAGAGAGGCCCGTGACACCTATTGCGAGTTTCCTTTGGTTGTTTAAAGTCCCTTTTGGGGGCCCGAAGGGTCCAACAGTGGTTTCGGAGCCTTGGGTGGGGGCCCAAAGGGCCTAACAAAATATACATGTTACTTGTATTAAATAAATGTGAAATATATGCCAATTGTGCTAATCAAGTTGCAAAATCATGTTTTAAGTATGCCCGCAATGTTATCATGCATGGTAGGCTACAAAAGAAATTGGGTTTGGATTATGTGTTTGGGTAAGTTACACCTCTGGGTTTTAAAGAAGATGGTGTCCGTATTTATGTCCATGTCTGTCTTGTCCCTAAAATATTTCACAGACGAACATGAACAATATCCGGAAAAATATGTAAACACTTCTGGAAAAATACGCGTCTGTAGATATTCCTACATTATCGACCCTATTAATAAAAGAACAAAAAACTATGCTCATATAAAAGGCAGGGAATTTGATTAATTAAAAGACTATAAAAAAATCAATTAATTATATTAATCCATCTCCATATATCATTAGAGTATATCTTTAAAATCATAGTATATCTCTCAACTATCTATTATTCAATGGTGATTTATACATTAAATTAGAGTGTATACCAAACATGAGCCACACATGACGCGACATTTTACCTAATTTCTCTGAAAAGTTGAATGTATTACACACATTTATGCACACTTTCATTCTTGATTATATGTGATAGCAATAGCAAATAGTCAACAAGCAATTTTCAAATTTTATCCGAAATCACAAACATTATTGGAGCGTAGTTTTGATAGCCTGGTAGCTAGCGTACATCATTTATCAAAAAAAGAAAAGCGTTTATGCCGTTTAATTCATTTGGCGTCTTCATCGAAGGTGGTAGCGCTGTTAATTAACATGAATGGTGGCCGTGTATGAGATTTGCTTTATTCAATTTATCAATACATAGCATTTTCCCATCTAAATAATTCAAAAGAAAAAACATATTAAAACCTTATTCAAGAAAGATTGATTGGTAGAAATTTTTTTGTAAGCTTAAAAGGTTTTTTTGAAACTTTCCTTCCAGAAAGCCAATAACCTTCATAAATATCTGACTAATAACATTTTGTTATGCATCCTCAATACCAACCTTCTTTAGGTATCACTTTGTTTTATATAGAAAAAGATCAACTCAAACCTGCAACGTGTGTTTGTTATTGCCTTTCGATTTTCCCTTTCTCCGATTCTTCCATTTGGAACATGAAGACCCTGTTTAATTAGGTGTTCTGTCTTCTCATTGAGCCCGGACCTATTAATATATAGAAGATTCAACATACTCTGTAGCACGGTTCAATATATGCATCGAGTGCTCAAATTGTTCATAGCAACTGGCACTGCATAATAAAATATCTCAAATGTTATAAATTAAATACCCACTTGAAAAATAAAACCAAACAACTATGCAATGACTTGAATTTGATTTAACAAATGTACATGACCCACCCTACATGGAGTCACATGCTTGGGAAAATTAAAATTTGGTTTCTTCTCAAGATCCGAGGCAATTCGCCCATTCTTCACCCCAAATCCTTGAGCATAACACATGTTTCAATGAATGTTCCTTCCCTAACAACCAATGTCGCCAATCAAATTAGATGCCTCTCGATGTTTCAGCCCAAACCTGGAATGCCAGCTGCTGGTCAGACATGAACAACGTCACAACCTATACACACAATCTAAAAGCTCGTTTTCATAATCATGAGAAAGACAAAGAGAGGTAAAGGAGTCCATGTGGGAATGGGGTACGAATGAGCAATATCTTGATCATAGTATGTGGAGAAAGTATAAGAAATTGAAGTATGGCTGTCAAGTTAAGGGCGTAATATCATGTTGAGGATCACTTGGTAAGGGTTCACGTTGTCAGTGTAGATGGTTGGGGAGCACGTTGAAAGATTGGGATAGACCTCACATGGGTATGCATTGTTTTCTTCTAACTGTTTATACATGAACAATTTGCTAGCTTGTCTTCGGGTATAATATATAGTCTATTCTCCAGAATTATGGACTAGTTGTGGAGGGCCACTATGTGTATCAATGACCAAATCCATTGTAGTTGTTAAAACATTGAAGTTGTTGGCACGGTGTATTTATATTGTTGCAAAAAAAAGGGTAATTCAACGACTGAAAAACACACTTAATTAATTAAGATATATATATATAATAAATGATAGTTATTTGGTTCATTAGCTGAGTTAATTGTAAGTTTAAGTGGTGATTGTGACGAGTGAGTGATGTGATGTCTCTAAATAGTCGCATGACACCTTATGTCACGTGATGTAACGTTCACGTGGATCTCCGCCGTAGGGCGCGGGGGGATCACGTGACGAGGTTTGATCGGCGGTACGAAGTCATAACCCCACTTTTGGCTTGACCCTACACCGCCCAAGTATTATTCATGTTTCCTGTGGGACTTTCTAAAAATTAATTTTTTTTGTCAAGTATTTATTATTTCTAGTTGGGTAATATCATTTATATCTGATTCATCTAGTTTTGAATTTTTTGCTTCTATTTTTTCAAGTATTTCTTTCAATATTTGAATTATATATAGACTTTTTATCATCATCGTTTTTAATTTTTTTGACCTTCATTTACCTTTCATTTGTCCTGCATCAGTATCATATTTTTTCACATAACATGTATGAAAAATGAATTAAATTATTTGATCCTTTCTCTTAACAATTTGAGCTTTGAGACAAATGGTAAACCTTATATGTTATCGGAGCCAAAAGGCGGATTTTGAATCATGTTATGCTAGATACTTTGTTCCAATATTACACCCAACTAATATCATACGCAACGGGCTATTTGTCCAATTTTTGTCGGTTAAAAGTTTACTGGCACACAAAAGAGTGTCAAAATGAATATTAAATGGCCCACTTTTATAAATAAAGTCTGAATTTTTAGAACAAATGATACCATTTTAAATTTATGAAATGCAGTATGGCAAAGTAAAAGAACATCAATGAATTAAGGATAAGTATTGTTACCATACTAAGAACAACATGCAACATTAATAAATAGTTAAACAAACTGTCGTATTGAACATTGATTTAGTTCATTTTTTTTAAAAAAAGCATGTATTTTTGTTAAGCGAGGAAGTTAAACAATCCGTTAAATAATTAAAAGTAACATTTTTTATATTTCGACAGGCGATTTAACACAAACACTGCATATATATATGTTCACTAAATTATCACAAACCATCTCCAAAAATTAGAATTAACATGACTCGTTATAAGTTGAAAGAAATTAATTAAATGATTAATAATTTTGCATGATCACATGTAATTAAGTGAAAAAGACAGAAATTTTGTCTCTTTTGATTGCAGTACTTTCAACGTGCATGCAAAATTCCAGGCCTCAAAATCTGTCGGCAGCTCTCACACACTTGTCGGTCACCGACAACTGCATGCCTCTTTCACCGACGGATCGCCCAACTCGACCCGGAAAGCGACCGGTTCGGTCCGGATGGTACCCCACAATCGTGACCCGAACCGGGGCCGTGTGAGGCACCGGTTACGGTCACGTTGCCGTGTCTCCTCCTGCACGGCTGACCTGGCCATTGAACCGGTTCGGTCCGGATGGGACCGGACATTGGTGACCCGAACCGGGGCCGTGTGAGACACCGGCCACGTTGCCGTGTCTCCTCCTGCACGGCTGAGCTGGCCATTGGATGGACTACAGCTGGATACTGTAGTGATGTGGGGCCCTCAGTACAGTTTCCACGTGGCAAAAAGTGCACGCACACCCCGCCGACACTTCGCGGCAATTTAATTCTACGCCTTCTCGTTGGTTTTATTCAAAAAGATTAAAAAGATTTCCATCCAAATCAATCATAAATTAAATTTTAAAATGTAGAATAAATAAATTAACACTTTTATGTATGACTCAATTAATTAATCCAATTTTTCTACGAGCAAATGGAGAACCCATTTCCCAAAACAATTATAAGAAGGCCAAAATTTGCTGAGAATGAGTATGGAAGCTTTAATAATTATTATGTTAATTTAATGTTATTAATTTTTCAAAGTCAAAACTGATTAAAACTCCATTTTAGCTCTACAATTACCTCAAGTAATTGTAATAGGCATCATTATATTAAAAAATATTATAAATTAGCTTGGAATTGACTTGTGATTAATTTTACTTAGTTAACCGATCGAGTCACATATGAGTCTAGAGTTTTAATGTTAAAAAAATAGCATGTATGAGTCCAAAGTTTTAATGTTCAAAAAATAGCATTTACTTGTCTAATTTAGCCTTAAAAGTAGCCCTTTAAATATAAAGTATATTTAATAAGTGTTGTAATTATTGAGGTTTTTTTTAAAGAAAATATCATAAATAATCAAGTTTCAATATTTTATATCACAAATAACCAAAATTTAAATTTATATCAAATATAATTAGATCTCAAATTTTTATTTCACATATAGTCAATTCATATATTTTAAGTATATTTTACTTATAATATTTGTTTTATTGACATAAATTCTCTTAATCTAACTTTAAATTTTATCAAACATATTTTTTGTATTTTATATAATAAATGATATTTTATTTTTTTTAAAATATTCAAAATAAAAATATATTGGATAAAACAGACTTTTTAATTTTTAATAACATGTGACAATTTCAAATTAAAATTTAGAACATCTAAAAAAATTTTAATTTTATTTTTGATGGCCTAAAATTTAATTTTCTTTTTAATTACCAAAAATTCAATAAAAAAATATTTTCCCCTTTTTAGCTTATCAATAATATAGTTCTATATTCTATTTAATATTTATCAGTTAATTTTTTATTTATATATATAAAGTTAGTAAAAAATTATAAGTTTTATCTATTATATATTTTGGTATTAGTAAAAATAAATCTTATGGGTGTTTTTATCATTATTTAAAAAATGATAAAATTTAGTCATAATTGATAAAAAAAAATTTTAAAATTGCTTTTTATATATAATTTCGTAAATTTAGTTATTTTTAGAGAAAACTTTAAAATGTGGTTTTTTATGATATTTCCCCCTTTTTTTCCAAAGTGTCATTAGATTAAGTAGGGTCTCCAACTAATATACATATATAGAACCCGTACATACATGAATACTAACTAAAATTAGACTCCTTATTTTTGGAGAAAAATTGGGCTGATAAGAGTAAATTTACGTTTGCAATCGGTGGACATAGAGATCAGGAGAACACGCATACTCGATTGCAGCAGCGCAGTAGTTATCCAAGGGAAGGAAAAATATCTTATGTTAGGAGGTTAGAATGTCTTTTCACGTTCAATCAATCTAACCACTGTTTTTATGACAGTTAAATCTTAATTAATTAGCATACAAGCCCAATCAAATATGACCTGCCAACCGCATGTCAACTTGGAGGTATTCTAACTAATTCCTTGCCATTTACTAAACCTTCACATTTTCTATGATTGCGTGGCTATTATAATTGAGTCTCATAATTTGTTGAAGTTTTGTTTTAATCATAATTTGCAAGGTTGCACTTGAGTTTCATGTTTGACAAGACATACCATATGATGTTTATGTAAAAGCAAAGGAAAGGGGGAAAAAAGAAGAAAAGTACGATTTATTAATTATGTGGGAGTGAGTTTGATTGTGTTTGAAAATATCTCAATTGTGAACAAATATGACTGAAGGAAAATGGTGGCAATGGAGTTATCAGACGTATCACAAATGATTGTACCCTTTTCTGCTTGCCTTTGAAGGGAAGGCGTTAAAAAAGGGAAACTGATATAACACATTATATTGAGAGGTTGAACCGTCAAAAACCGTTCCTTCAACCACATATATATAATCATCTGACGTAATTAATGTTGTTATTTAATCTATATATATTGAGTTGCTTCAAAGCCAACTTTTTTATCATTTTTGGCCTTTGCGTTCCATTTTGGTATGTGATGGATATGCAGTACCCTTCATGGTTTATTTGAAACAGAGCACTGTTTCATATATCATAGTTGTAATTATATATATGACATTATCCAATGAGTGCAGGCGAAGTTACGATGGTAAAAAGTGTTACGGGGAACATCATTTCCAGGTCACACTGCACCAAATCCACCATCCTTTGTTTGGTCACTCTTCACTTTTCTCCTTCTTTTCTCCTCTCTTTTTTCAAAGGTGAGACAATGACAAATCATCACTCACTTACCACACCAAACCCTAGGAAGAAATTTATTTTTCAAAATGAAAGAAACTATATACTATAACCAATTAATTAGAAGTTGTATCAAAAAAATTTACCAATAAGTTGATTATGATTATTAAAAATTAATTATAACTTTCAATAACTCTCTCAAACTTACCCGGAGTAATCACTAGAAAACATCATTAGTTGTGCTTATATAAGATAACATATTATACATCTCAAAAAATGCAAAAATTATGGCCGCGAAGCAATGGTAATTGACCGTACATCTCCAACAAACATTTCTCAACATTTCTACATACAATGCTCTCCTTTGCGGTACACATTTACGCCTCTCTGTATTATTGAAGTCAATTTAATCGTTAACATCCACATACATTTCTCTTTATCTAGTAAAAGCAAAAGGCACACATTTTGCTTGAAAACAAGTGCAACGAAGGGTCAAAAGAGGTGTTAGAGACTTAAAGACCCAATTAAAGGCCCCTTGTATTCAAAGTCGAAATTTGATAGTTGGCTAATATCCTCATTTAAGTTACTAGTTCATTTTTCATCCCATCCAAGTCACTTAAAAGACATAAATACTCCTCATCGTTTCGGCCTTTTTTACAAAAAAAATCAACAAGCAGCTCAAATAGGGCGATTAATTAATTATCTTTGAAACCTGTACACATCACTTCTCGATGTGTTTAATAAAAGGAAGAACAGCTCCGTAAATACCCCTTGCATGAGTCCCCTCCACATTCCATCCAAGTTCACACGTAGCGGCGAAAAACAGCTCAAGTTCTCATGAAATTCAAAATAATTAAATTAAGTAAAGTAAAAAGTTATTAGGACGAGCGGTGGTGGTGGGTGGGTGGGCCCTGACCCCTCACATGAGCGAGTGGTGGTTTTTTTGTTCTCCCCCTCTGGCCTCCATTCATAAGCTCCCAACCTGTCAATCCCCATTTCCAACTCCAACACTCTTTTTTGAAGGTACTCCTCATCTTTGATTTCATATCAGAATTGTCGTTGTATCAGCAAAGCCTTTATATATATGTATGTATCAATCTTAATTATTATTGTTTTATCTTTTAGAGGCTTTGAAGAAGATGGTGGGGAGAGGAGGAGGGGCGGGGGAGCAGCTGGTGGAGGAGACGGACGTGTGCGGTGACCTCTTCGACCATATCGACGACCTGCTCGACTTTCCGGCCGACGGGGTAGGAGGCGCCGGAGGGTGGGGGAGGGGTGTGATCTTCTCTGCTCAGACCCGCCGCTGCTCGCCGGCTCCGACTCTGGCTTCTCGGCCCCCGGCAGTGGTCTCACTGCCGACGAGGATCTCGCCACCGCAGGCCTCGCGGTCCCGGTATGCGTCCTTTCCCACCTCCGGTGGCCAATCTTTGCTTGGATTTTAGCGTTTGCCATTAATTAACCGCATTGCTTTACTGAGCATTTTTTGGTTTTGGACCAACTGTTTTTGCTGTCCCAAGTTTGAAAAAGTTTTTGACCTCATTCGCGCCATTTCTCGTCCCTTTTGCAGACCGAAGACATCCCGGAGCTGGAATGGCTGTCGACGTTTGTGGAGGACTCCTTCTCCGCCGGTAGATTCGGCCTCGACGAGGTTAAGGACTGCCGCGATGGTAAGGACTCTCGATTCAGGACGTCGAGCCCAATCTCCGTTCTTGATTCGACATCTTCCACCACTTCCTCAAAGAAGCCGGGGGCAGCTCCACTCCTCTGCCCCCACGCTGTGGTTCCCGGCCGCGCTCGCAGCAAGCGGCCCCGCCCGGCCACGTTCCTACCTCGGCTGCCAATTTCGCTTGTTTCTCCGACGTCCTCCTCCTCCGATGAGACGGATCCAATTGCACCATTGCCATCTCGTCTAGTGGATTCCGCCGATTTGTTTGAATTGGATAACTTCGTGGAGTCACGGCCATGGAAGAAGATGGTCAAGAGCAAAAAGAAGAAGCAGCCAATTGTTGATGATGCTGATTTCAATGTTGCGGCGCTGCCTGTTCGCAAGTGCACGCATTGTGGAATTCAGAAGACGCCGCAATGGCGGGCCGGCCCCAATGGACCCAAGACACTTTGTAATGCTTGTGGGGTGCGGTACAAATCTGGCCGATTGTTCCCGGAGTACAGGCCGGCGGCGAGCCCGACGTTCGTTCCTGCTATTCATTCCAACTCCCATAAGAAGGTGTTGGAGATGAGGACCAAAATGGGGAACAAGGATCCCGCGCCGGTGCCATTTTTTGTGAGGAAAACAATCCATTGCAACAGCAGTGTCAATGGTGGCACGAACCAACCCTTCCTTGAATGATGGGATTGAGGAGATCAAATTTGTGCTTGAGAGAAGACACGAGAAGGCGTAAAGAAGATTCCGGCTTGGGTTTTCTTCTTTAGAAAAATTTTGAAGGGGGCCAGGAGATGATTTGAACTTGAAGTACAGGAGTTAACAGTTGCTGGCTAGACATTTTAGAGAACAAAAACAAGATGGAGAGAGCAATAGAAGAAAGGTGGACTGATTTAGGAACCAAGGAGTTTCTAGTGTAGGTGCTTGCTTTTTAGGGCTATTATTTTTCTACCTTTGGTTGTTTGTGTGGCTAGGTATTATTAAATTTCAAATTTCGTTTCATTCTTTTTGTAGTTCAGGTTGAATTTGTTGAATTGTCTTTAAGATAAAAGCTAGTGCCTTGTAGGTGTTCTCAGAACATTCTTATATTCAGTTTGTCTTGAGCAGAATGTTGACATATTGAAGAATTGAACTGAACAACTTGAATTTAATTGATGCTACAGTCGAACTATGCAGCCTACAAATGTTAACTCCTCGCCAATTTTTGGTTTTTGATTAGAATTGCCGAGACTTATCTTAATTAGCACTCTCTGTTTCAATGAAGCCTGTCAAGAATTACGGCTTAAACATCTTCATCGACGACAAATTCGCTACTTAGAAAGTAGCGGAAGAGGCCTCAAACGTTCGATGTTATGCACACAACAGCATATGCATTTAGCAGCTCTTGCACCAGCTTAATCTGATGCAAATTTTAACTATAACATTGTTTTGTCAGCTCTTGTTTTTTTGGGTATATAACGACGAACACATAGCTATTTATTCGCATATTATTATTCCTATATACTTATCCGTGAATCTTTGATATAGGCCTAGATTTTTGAGTAATGGGTTTGCACTGGCGAGTTCGACCTTATCACAAAGTAACTAGCCAAACTTAAAGTCCTCATGGAAGCTGCAAGCCAATCTGCTGCTGCTGCTATGTATCTTTTACAGGCTGATCATTTATTTTTAACAAGGGTATTTAGGCTATAGGATGCATGACACATTATAATTCAGAATATAATTCATTGGTTCAATCTCATATGAACGACGCCTACCTACAAAATGTCCAACACTGCAACAGATCTTCTCTGATTTTGTTATGATCCCACATCTTTAGTTAAAGGTAAGAAGGAACAATATATGAGTTGCTAGCATGGGCTACCAAATCACGACCTTACTTGAACAGGATCTGTTCTATAGGCTCGTACTCCTGTATCCTTAAGTTCTAAGGTGACAGGCCCCAAAGTCTGGTGGATGAATTATGACCGTGTGACCAGAGCGTGATTAATGGCCCATTGCGAAGCCCATAAGCCTGGTAATCGAGCCGTAGAGGATCGTTCTCACCGGGCTTCGGCACCGGTGAGATGGTCACACGGTTGTCTGACAGACTCAAATATTTTTCTACGTACAAAATTTCTTGACACTTCTTGTTTTATATTATTTTTCGAGCAAACTTATAAAATCAAAGTTTTATCTAAAACTTCACGTACAAAATTTCTTAGTACTTTTTTTATATTATTTTTCGAGCAAACTTATAAAATCGAATTGACATAATCACGAATTGCCGAAAATTCATCAATACGACCACTCATGGCATTCAAAGCCCACATTGCATTTTAATAATTATGCTCTTCTAATTAGTTTTTCAGTATAATAATTAATAAATAGCAATTTGGTTAACAAATTGACAGAAAAGTTTCTTTTTTCCTCGTCTTGTTTGAGTCTTAATTTTTGATAAATGCAATATGGGCTAAATCTAATTTTTATTAAGTCATGTACCGTGCTTAATGGCTATGGATTCCTCGGCCCATTATGATCCATTCATGGAAACGGTACTTATCCACCATGTCAAATGAACCGGAGTAGTAGCTACATACAGAGATTAGACTCTAATTTTAAGTGGGTTTTAATTTTAGCTATGTATGTAAATCATGGATGGCTAAAAAAGGATGCCCTCATAATACCTTTAGCCAATTATATATTGCATGCAAGTAGCTTATAAAAAAAATTAAAAAATAGAGCAAGTAGGCCTTTCACCAGTGTTTCTTAATATTTAGTCTACAAAATCTGTTTTAAGACGCACAATGAACCGAATCATAGTGGCATGTTCTTGTTTATACTTCTTCCCCACTACAATCAAAATTACAACATGCAGCCTAGAGATGCCATCTGGCAAACAGTAAAACCACGCTATAGATTCAAATTAAACCAATTCTCGCCAAAATATTCAGCAGCATAATAACACTTGGACTTGATGTCCGTTTCATAAAGGGACCGAAACTAATAGACAAAGTCGCAGTTCTAATTCTTATTGTTCTATATAAAGCAATGATCAGAGTCTAGAAGGGTGGAGGGCATGCAAATTAAATGTATTAGCTTCTACTTAGGTGCATTTGTACCACGATAAAGTTTTAAAAATGGTTTAAAAAGAGGTCAAAATCCCCCGCAATCATCTACTGAAAAGTAAGCTTTTCTATTACAATGGAAAGTGTTGTGAGCGTTTCAAACTATTACAAACAAAGTCATGAGCTCAACGTCGGCAGCCCGCCAATCCGGAATTCCAGGCCAGAATAGGCCAATTCAGTGAAGTCACACGGCTCAATACAAGGAAATTATAGTAGCTTTATCATGCACATTCAAACCTTTTCGTCTCTTCTCTACTAAGCTTATAATAAAGAGTCGTGCATATGTAGTTTTACTCATTAATTGCATTCTCAGTTTTTATTTGTTTATGTTTTTTTTTAGAACAGTTGCATTCTCCGTTTTTGTTAGATTATATTTATAACTGCACACAGACGAAATCATTCTTCATTCCTGTGCTGTATGATCAATTCAATGCATGAATGTAAACTTTTGAGAGTTTGGATTGTTGGGTCGTCAAAATACTATAGTAGGAGGGTCATGTGTTTATTTATTTCCACATGTACTTATATTATAATGCATATTGCAGGTTTGACATCCTAGGTATGTTATGGCCGGTGAAAGCATGGTTTTAGATTGGAGGGGGTTAGTAGAGAATGGGTTTAGTCATACACACCTCTCTTACATGTAGATTATTTTTTCTTGATCAAAATTAGTTATAATTTCTTAATCAACATTAGTAATAATTTCTTAATCAATGATAAGCATACATGTCTTGTTTAGGTATTAATTGTATGCATCGCACATGATCGATCATGTGAATTGATTTTATGAGGAAGATAAACTATTGTACAACATGCAAGCTAAATAGCAGCTCATGAAAGTTGGATAAACCTGCACCACAACATGGTCTAGGTATTACTTTACCATCCACTAATATTATTATTTGAAGCTTCCACTAAAAAATAAAGTTAAACAGTTCCAAACAAAAGGCAACTTTTCATGTCTGATGAAGAATCATCGGTTCTACAAATCAGCCACTCATACCTTAACAGAAAATTGACATATCTCGGATCCAAAATTTAAGTTGGAAAAGTATCACATTGATTGCATCTGCATTGAATTGGCCCCATACCAGACTTGTATGTAATATATATCTTAGCTCATAAAATAGTGCAAACTTTACCAAATGATGCTTGGGCTAATGAAAGGCCAAAGGAATACATATACATATATAATATAGTAAAGCTGTTAAACATTATCTTAATGCAGGAAAAGTAAGAGCTTGTCTTTTGGCTCAGGCAGGACTGTCACTTGTCAACTGTCATACACATCCATAGTAATTAATCAAAATGGAAAGCTAGCCATGGCTTCCAAGCAAAGCAAGAAAACAAAGAGAACAGCGCACACACATACAAGCACCGAGTTTTTATGTATAACAATAATACATGAACTGAAGAATAACGTGAAGACCGGCCATGGCATGTTACGCCGAGAGTTCGGCGACAAAACCAGCTTTTTAGGCCTGCCTGCCACATTGATGGCGGATGGGACGGAGACACAAGAAACGTCTCTCGTCGAAATCCATCTCCCTCTCCTTTCCATGTCGTCATCAATGACCATTGGCCTCCGTCTATATCCCTATCATTACTACCCGGTTGCCTGCCATGCCTATTTCTTTATTGCTGTTTGATGGAATTTACAATTGCCCAGGAAATTGTAAAGCTGGGTATGAATTATGATATGATTCCTTTGGGAACGTATGTTTTTTCTCGGCACCGTTGTGACATGGTTTGCACCGCGAAATCGAAATCGGTTTCTGTCGGAGTCAGATTTAGAATCGGAATCGGTTTAAATCGGAGAAGAATCAGTTCAGTCAAATCGGTCTGAATAAGTCTAAATCGATTATATATAATAATTTGATAACTCATAATATAAATATATAAAAATTAGATATTGATATCATTTTGATATTATTGTATGTATTATATTTTATGATATTTTTTAATATTTTAAGATTTTTAAATTATTTAGAATTAGTTATTATTTTTGATTCGAGTCAGACACGAGTCAAGTTTTAATTACGAAAATGCCACTGAATGTTATTTCTTTCTTTCGCCATTTCTTTCCTGTATCCGCCCTCCTTCCCCGTCGCCACCGCCGCTGCCGCACCCCCTCCCCCCAGACTCGCCCGGCCCGCCCTACCCTAGCCCGCCGCGCCCGCCTCCCCGCCAACTCCACCAACCTCGTCGTGCGCCAACCGCTCCCCGCCCCCCTCCCCTAGACTCGCCCCAGCCCGCCCTCGCCCGTCCTGCCCTGCCCTCGCCCGCCGATTCACAGACCGATTCGGATAAAAATCGATTCAACGGGTTTTTTGAATCGGTTTTCCTGCGATCCGAGTCGAATCGGCCGATTCCAATTCAGAATCGGCGATTCATGCAAGCGGTGGTTTGCACTGTTGGTGTTTTAAATGCCCAAGTTACCGAGAAAAAACATCAAACGTACGTATATGAAACACGTACGGGGACATGCCTGGAATTGGATGGCTTCTTTAGCGATGGTTTGGATAGGACATGATTAGATATGAAATATTAATACTCTTTTTAATTATATTTAATCCTTTCAGAATATTATAGTATAATCTGAATTCGAAGTTACCATCACGGAAGGTCTATTGTAGCTGCTTCATATTCATTTCATTTCGAAATTAGGTCTCCGAACCTTGGCTGGAGACCTGGAGTACAATTTTATTTTGATGAATTGAATTCAAACTTCTTGAAAACACCATCGTAAATATTGCTAATTCATGTTTGATTCAATCATATTTATAGGCAAGTTGAGCCTTTTGATAAGTCTAAAATGAACTCTTTCCTCATTTATGGTGTTTTATACAAATAAAAGCAACCAACGATTTTTGGAAATTATGTAGGACCCCTACAAGCTTAATTATAAGAAGCTGGATATTTTTTCGAGTACAAGTTTGGAGTAAAGCTTAGTCAAGAACTCTTTTATTCACAGTAGTGGAAAAATAGTTTTCTGTCGCCGCAAATTTATCTAATAATTATGTCCATTATAAATTTGTCACGGCCTTAATACGGTTCATCTGTATCAATTCATGTCCTGTACATGCCCGGTACATGAAATTTTCATATACATAATCAATTCACGTCCTATACATGCCCGGTACACATACATGCTCATTGTAGTAGTTGCACTACCATAGAATTAGTCAATGTTGGTGAAATCCATTGTTTCTTATGGAAATTGTCCATGTTAACGTCATCGACATGATTGTATATTATTATGGACTTAAAAAGCTATAAGTCTTACTTTTGTACTGTTTTTCATGAACATATAGTTAAGTATCACAAGAGGGGAAGAAGACGAATAGGTTGGACTATTGCTCATTGTTTAATTGTCGGCTGACTTGTTCGACATCAAATTAATCGAATAGATCAAGAATATTGACATCGTCCATTGCAATTCATACTTCATCCTTAGACTATTTCACGGCAGAATATACATTGGGAAGCCATGTTAGTCATGTTTGTATTATGTTTGGTGTGCAAATTGTAAACAGCCTTAGTTACACTTTTTGTGCCACATTTTAAATTACTAAGTATTGCAAGCTTATTACTAATCATTTCACAAATCTATATAAAGTTTTCAATAATATTGAATCAATAATAATTTAAACCATGAGTATTTTTTTCATTCTATTGAAGGCACGATATTTTTAATTACAAGGAGTCCATGATCCCAAATAATCTTTTCAAAAACAAACCCAAAACCCAAAAAATGACAATGACGCTAAACATGCCTACCGGGGCTGGATAAACAGGGCATCCGACCCGACCAGACCCGACCCACAAATATCGAGTTCAAATACACCTATATTGGGTTTGGGTCTTTAGGTTCGAATCAAGTATCCGATTCATATCGGGCCCGGGTTAGGATTCAATGGACCCAAACCTATAAGGTCTCGAAGCCAAAAATTATTTAAATTTTGTTTTAAATTTTGATTTCTTAATATATATTTTACTATATATATTTATATATGAAATATCTTTTAGAATACATTATATTTTATTATAAATAAAAAATTTTATCATAAAATATTTAAAATTGTGTGCATTTTTATATAAATATATATAAAAATATATAATATATTTATTATCGGTTCGGATTCGGATTGTATCTAGATTTTTTAAACCAGGTCCAGGTCAAAATTTTGTCTAAATAAAAAAATTCTTACGCATAAATTTCGTTTTTATTCAAGTCTTTAATATCAGATCGGAATGGATCTTACAAAACCGAAACCGAACCCTACATGATGGCAACCCTAAACATGCCGATTGTAACCTGCACCCAACGACCATGCCTGGAATTTATAAGGCAAGAATAGAGCTGCTGTTTTGTTGGGTGTTTATTTGTGTTATTTTATAACGTTAACGATTGTGAAAATATGTTTTATATAATATTGGCAAAATATAAAATAATAGTGCCATTTTTTTAAAGCCTTTACAAAATAATAGAAAATAAGAAAAGGATAATTCCTTTTTAATTTTTTCAAACGTAACCAAAACGTTATTTTATGGCCACTTCCACTTTATATAATTGTAATATTTTTTGCAATAAAATTTTCTTGAAATTTTTCCAATAATAGAGCAAAATTTGCATCCGCCGGTCCGCTTTGACCGCCACGTCTGGCGGAGACAGACGCAATACCCGGTTCCAATGAGATAGGCCTCAAAGTTATATCCATAATTTTACCCCAAAGTAAAATCTTTTAACTTAAAAAATCAATGTATAAATAGAATAAACTTAAAAACTCAAAGTATATCCATAATTTTACTCAAAGTGAAGTCTTTTAAACTTAAAAAATCAATGTATAAATAGAATAAAGTGGTAATCTCAAAACTTCCACTGTGTGGTAAAATTTGTCATCGAGCTGTGTACCCATCAAGTGAACCTTCAACTTTACAACTTCCCTAGAGAAGAGATCTTCCTTCGCCAAGCCCAAAGTGGTCCTCTTCAAGATGCGAAAACCTCTTCTGCCAATAATTCGTCCCCATGAAAAGGTTGCGCAAGTTCTTCAAGAAAAAGCAGAAGGCTGCCAAGTGCCAATGACCACCCAACAGGGGACGTGAGGAAGCACTGATTCTCCCCTCCCATGTCCCAAGTCATACCCTTGACTTGAGAGACTATGTCACAATGGAAACCAGGAAAATGCAGGAAGAGGTTGAGTGAGCTGAGAATAATAAAAATATCATGAAAAGACAAGGGCAAGTTGGAGAAGGTGATAACTAGGAAATGCCAAAGTAAATGCAACCACTCGAATTGAATCAGACAAGCAACCTCTCTCTCTCTATCCTCTCTTTCTCTCTCACTCACTCTCTTCCACCTTTTGCCATTCAATTCAAACAAAGACTTGTCTTGTGGCCTGCAGTTGGCAGTTGCTTCCGTCCGTCATTTGCCTTTTTGGAGTTAATAACCACCACCCCCTTTCCAACCAATCCCCCACCACTATTTATTTATCTCTTTTCCCTCCACATTGCTCTTTTGTGCTCAAATTGCTATACAAGGGTTAGTGTTCCCGAATCATGCCTGTGTTTAGGGTTATTAATTTAGAAAAAAACTCGTAAATATTTAGCATTCGGCTCGATTTAACTTGATTCAACTCGGTTATAATTTGAACTCGACTTCGTAGTTCGATTCGAACTCGACTCGATAAAATAATATAATAATATAGCCTTTATATTATTTATATATATATATATATAATATAATAATAAAGAAGTGAGATAATTGAGATATTAAATATTCAAGTTGATGACTTCAAGGCTGTGGGTTTAATCCACATTGATTGTATTTTTTTAAGTGAGGTATTTTTAACTTTTAATCGAGTTGGTTTTAAACTCACAAATAAGCTGGGTTCAAGCTCGAAAAATTTAACATTTTAAGTGTATTCGAGTTCGAACACATAAAAAATATTCGAGTCGAATTCAAGTATGTATATTAAAAACTCGTTCGATCTTAAGTCGAGTTCGAACAAGTTTCAAACTATTCGAACCGAGTTTGAACGAGCTTGGCTTCGCTCGCTCGCTCGTTTAGCACCCCTACCTGTATTGAGAGTACTAACACGATACCACTTAGTTTAATTCAAGTCAAAATTTAATTCAAACTTGAATCAAAAGAGCATGACCGTACCTTTATTTTATTCAATTTCGCTCAACGCTTGATGTTATATATTTAATAATAATATATTTTATATGTTTGTAATTTAATTATTTAAATGACATTTAAATAATGATAATTATAATCATGCCCTAATAATGATTTTACATAATGATATACTAGTTTTATACTGGTTGGATTTGGATTGGATTTACGGATGTTTGATTTTAAAATCCATCCTTAATTAAGCTTAACTAGAACTAGGGGTGCTAATTGAGCGAGTAAGCCGAGCTCAACATGTGTTCGAACTCGGCTCGAATAGTTCGAAACTCGTTATACAGCTTGAGTGGTGCTATTGATCGTGATTAGCATCCCGCTATTTGAGACAAAGGCTACATTAGGAGTAAATAAGTGCAAATGGACCTTCACGATAATTTCATCATAAAGTCTTATCTCTATGGGAATAAAATGCAACGGCTTTTCTTCTTCCTTTCCTCCCCTCCCCGCCTTCAGTCCTCCCCTCCCGGCGTCTCTTGCGCGCTTCATTTTTTCCATAAAGAATCGATTTGTTAGATTTAGTCCTGCCCTTTTCCGTGTACTGCCTTCCTAGCGGTTGTTTTTCACCTCCTCTTATCATCCCCACTACAACTGTCCCACGCTCACTTCTTCTTCTTCTTCGTTTTTGCGGTGTATGTATCATCTACTAGCTAGATTTTGCTTGCTG
>JAURVB010010061.1:0-18946 GCA_033002965.1 Piper betle | reverse complement strand
CTGCAGCCCAGTGGGTCCTCAATAGTGCCCTTCAGAGTGTTCACGTGGAGTATATGATGTTTTCTTTCATATGAGAGTTTGCTCTCATAGCTAGCTTGTTATAGTTATTTTATTTTCCAGACCAGTAACACTTGTTACTGAAGTATTTTTATACTATATGTAGGTAATAATCACGAGTTGGAGGAGCCAACTTGGATGGAGGAGCATTGTTGTCGCTTGCACACATGTCAGTCGATAGAGTGGTTAGTACTTTATTTATGATGTTATTATATTGTGAATGATGTGAAATGCTAAGACATGATAGGATATGATTAAATGCAATGAGATGATGTTATGACGTGATGAAAAGCTAAAACATGATGACAAGAGGTGAAATGATGATCAGAGCACGCAGCGGAAGTGTGGTGGGTTGAAACTCAAGTTCCATAATGAGTATACAGTATATTAGATTATGCGATTAAAATTATTGATATATGCATATATTGGTATATGTTGTTTTGACAGGGTGGACCCTAATTCCACTTTTAAGGGAGACTCTGTCCTTTTTATTTGAGAATTTTTATTGAGTTTGATCGTAATTGTATTGGTGTGTACTTTGAATTGCATGTCATTCATGTAGTACCAGGTTAGGGTTTGTGCATTCATCCATGCATTGCGAGTTGTATCTTCATCTTAAGACGCTTAGATTGGATCTGCATGAGTTAGGTTTGGGTTAGCCAACCTAACCGGGGCCTATAACATGCCGGTTTGGTTCACGAGCGTGAACCGGATTTGGGGTGTTACATCTGATGTCTTCTTCTTCACCCTATGCAACCTTCCCCTAGCAACCCAATTGAACAACTATATAAACATCCCAACAAAGCATCAATAATGGAATAAAAACAGCCAAACGTCCATGTTTTACAGCAGCAATCCAAGGTGACCGTCCTACACCAAACCAAGCCTGTTCTTCTTCTCCCAGCCTCAAGACCCCTCCTTTCTTGCACCTTGCTCCAAATCAAATGTTCCACGACTTCAGGCCGGCCTCAAAACAGTAAGGATCAGCCACCTTTGGACGTTGCATGGAGTATGGTCGTTCTCCACACTTCTGCACTTCGCCACCATGAATTCCAGCGAGAAGGTCGTCCGCTGTGGACTGTTCCGGCGGCCTGAACGGCTGTGATGGAACCCATGATGCTGCTGACGATGCACAACCGGCATCTACCCCTCTAAATCTTCCATTACAGCATCTATTTTAGAGAAACTGCCATCACCATCATCACCCTTTGCAACTCCGCCCACAAACAGCTATAACTCCACCACTCATCGGCAGCAAGGGTCCAGGCGAGCCATCCCTTTGACCCAGCAGCCAGAAAGGTCGTCGAGGTTGTGAGCGGCTGCCTTGCAATTGTTTACCGTCACCCATCCTTGCCCAAATCCTTGCACTCGTCGGCCTTGGCGAATTTCAGTTTACAGTTTAGTTTTAGTTGTTTATTGTTGATTTCAGAATTTATTTCTCATGACTATCAAGCTTATTATCAATTAAAAGAATATGCATGCAAGAAAATTAAGAAGAGGGAGATAGGAAGGATACCCAAGCAAGGAAGAAGCACTGGCAAGGAAGAGGAGAACTAGGCAGCTAAGGTGAGGAAGACGTTCACCAAAAATGACGTCATTTTTCAAAATTATAAAAATGAAAATGATGGCTAGGGTATGTGAAAACACCCCTACACCGGTATTTCCTTTAACCGGGTAACCGGGTAAATAATAAAATATCTTAATTAACCGGGTAGAATTAATTGGGTAGAGAATATAACACGTTCGGTCCTTCACGGACAGCTGCTCGGTCCTTCCCGGACAGCATCGAATATATATACATATTTTTTTTCACAATCTTTACAATCTCCCCAACTTTGAAATATTTCGTCCCCGAAATATTATAACGACAACAGGATAATCATGATATAATTTTATTTCTTCAGTATCGGTTCATGCTATTATAATAATGGGAATCTTATGCCCCAAATAGGCTCAGGTATTTCCTTGCCATTTCTTGTTGAGTCTCCCGTGTAGCTTCCTCTAATCCCTGATTTTCTACAATACTTTTACCAAAGGAATTTCTTCGTTCCTGAGTGTCTTTATTTCTCTTGCTAGGATGCGGATCAGCTTTTCCTCGCAGGTTAAATCTTATTGTTGCTCTAAGTCTTCAAAATTAGTGAAGATATGATCTTTATCTCGTACATATTTCTTTAGCATTGACACATGGAAAACATTGTATACTCCTACTAGGCTTGGTGGTAATGCTAGTCTATATGTGTTAAGTGTTTAAAATATATAATATTTCCCCATGTTTTTAATATAATTTTGTACTTCCTAGGTATAAACATTATTAATTAAGTAATATTTTACTTTATTTTTTAGTTAATTAATATTTTATTATATATACTTAATTTTGATGTTTTAATGCAGAAAAAGATGAATAAATTAAGCTTTGGAATTGATTGGTCATGACACTTGGCGCTACCCAATGGCTACAATGTATGGTGTTCACTGGAGTTGAACAGTTGGAAACTTAAAGGGACATTGTAATTAATTAGATTACGTCGATTGGTGAACACCCTCTTCGAATTCTTGTATCTTCGAATTGATTGATCATATCTCAACTCTTGGTTTAGGAGTTTAGTAATAGAAGTAGTTTTAGTTTTTGTAATCCTTTCTTTTTTATAATAAAAATTAATTTCTTTTTTATATTGTTTTCTATTTTTATTATGGAGTAGTTTTATATTTCGTTCTAGAGAAGAATGGAACTTAACATGATTTAATTGAATTCATTTCAAGCTCTTACTCTTTTATTTAATCGGATTGTTTAAATTGTCATGTTCTTAATGCTAATAGTAGATTGATCACCTATTTCTTAGATCATGAGGTTTAATTAGATTTCGGGAGAAATTAATTAGATTAGTCATTGATAATTCATCATACGACGAGTCTTTTGACTTGTTTGTCGTTGTGGTCGGAAGATACATAGCACCGTATGCGATTGCAAGGCAAATCTTAATGCATTATTTTGTCGATTAATCAATTATCACCAGGAGGTAGAAATTGAGGCAAAATAATAGAAGCCTGAAGGAGCGGGAGCCACCATGTCATATAATTATCCTAGATCGACAATCCAAGGGAATAAAAGATAAGAGTAAGATATGATGAAGATTAAATTCATGTTAAGGGAAATTCGACTCTAGAACAAGTTTTATAATTTTGACTTCGCTTTTAATTTAAAGTTATTATTTAGTTTTAGTTAAGTTAGTTTTTTTTTTTGCTCCTCATTTTATTTTCTTTAGTTAATTATAGGAAATTCATCTCCCTGTGGGACGATACTCGATTTATCATTATATTACTTGTTTCGACCGTGTATACTTGCACGTCATTGAAAATATTCGAACAATATGCACAATTTCCAACTCGATCCAGGATTGGGAACGGTCCTATGAATCTTGGTTTCAACTTCCCTGATGTTCTAAATCTGATCACCTCCTTCATAGGAGATGTCTTTAGGTACACAAACTTCCCAACATAGATCTCTAGGTGCCTCCTTCGAGTATCAGCATAACTCTTCTGTTAATCCTGAGCTACCTTAAGTTTGTGATGAATGAGTTTCACCTTTTCAGTTGCTTCTATCACCATTTCTGGCCCGACTATAACTACTTTGGTAGACTCCAGCCAACACAATGGAGACCTGTAGGGCCTACCATATAAGGCTTCAAATGGTGCCATCCCTATACTGGCGTGGTAAGAGTTATTGTAGGTGAATTTCGCCAAAGCTAAGTGTTTCTCCGAGTCACCTCCCCAGTCAAGAATGCAAGCTCACAACAATTCTTCCAAAGTTTAACTAGTCCTCTCACTCTGACCATCAATTTGGGGATGATATGTTGTACTCAGCTTGATTTAAGTCCCCATGGCTTTTTGGAAAGTTTCCCCGAAATGTGAGGTGAATAGGGGATCGCGGTCGGAGACTATCTCCTTTGGAATTCCATGCAATTTGACAATGTTGTCAACATACAATCTTGCCAGGTATTCCGCTGTCATCATTGATTTTGTGGGGATGAAGAGAGCTACTTTAGTTAGCTGGTCCACAACTACCCATATGGAGTCATGCTTCTTTTGCGTCCTTGGGAGCTTTGCAATAAAATTGCAAGTGACACACTCTCATTTCCAAGTTGATATTTCTAAAGGTTGCAATAGTCCTCCAAGTAGTTGATGTTGGGCTTTGATCTGTTGGCAAGTCTGACACTTGGAGACAAAATCCACAATATCCCTCTTCATTCCAATCCACCAGTAGGTTCACTTCAAATCCTGATACATTTTAGTAACTCTAGGGTGTATTGAGAACTTTGAGCGATGAGCCTCCTCCAAGATATTCCGTCTTAGTGCATCATCCTTCGGTAAACACAACCTTCCTCTAAATCAGATCACACTATTGAAAGTAGCAACAATATCAAAACTCTTGTCCAACATTTCATTCAGCTCCTCATCACCCATTTGTGCCAACTTAACACAATCAACTAAATCATTGAAAACAACCAAATTTACCAATAATCCTATTAGTTTCTCCACAGGATTGATAGCCACCACTTCTACTGACATGGTCCAAAGTCTAGCTAGCTGCTGACTTTTGTCCACCTTGCCCTTCCGACTCAATGCGTCGGCTACCACATTCACTTTCCCTAGATGGTATAAGATTTGGAATTCATAGTCCTTCAAATATTATATCCACTGCCTTTAGTCAAAGGTTAAGGTCATTCTACGTGAAGATATACTTCAAACTCTAGTGGTCAGTGAAGACTTCGTACTGGGCTCCATACAAGTAGTGTCTCCAAATCTTCAGGGCAAAAACCATTGCTGCCAGTTCCAAGTCATAGGTTGCATAATTTTGCTCATGAATCTTCAATTGACAAGAGGCATAGGCCACCACTTTAGTAACCCGCTAAGCCAAGGAAGCTTCTGATGTCAGTGACTGACTTGGGTTGTGGCCAATTAGTGACTGCTTTCACTTTTGATGGATCCACTGCAATTCCGGCCTTTGAGATAGTATGACCTAGGAAGTTTACCTCCTTCAACTAGAAGTCACACTTTGAGAGCTTGGCGAATAGTTGATTTTCTCTCAGAACTTGAAGAGTAATGGACAGGTGATTCACATGCTCTTCTTCATTATTTAAATAGACCAGAATGTCGTCCACAAACACGATAATAAACTTGTCCAAGTATGCGTGAAATACTGTGTTCATGAGTGACATAAAGGCTATTGGTGCATTTGATAGACCAAAAGGCATGACCAGAAACTTATAATGTCCATACTGAGTTCGGAAAGCTATTTCTGTATATCTCACTCCTTTACTCGCAATTGGTGATAACCAGACCACAAGTCTATCTTAGAAAATACTCTGACTGCTTTTAGCTCATCAAACAAGTCATCAATCTTCGGTAAGTGGTACCAATTCTTGACTGTCACTTGATTGAGTTGTCGATAGTCAATACACAACTGAAGTGATCCATCTTTCTTCTTCACAAATAGAACAGGGGCTCCCCAAGGTGAAGTACTTGGTCGAATGAAACCTACCTACAACAACTCTTCTAGTTGACTCTTTAACTCCTTAAGTTCTACTGGAGCCATGCGGTATTCTGCTTTACAAATTGGTGTTATTCCAGATGCTAGGTCAATGGTGAACTCCACTGCCCGCTTAGGAGGTAATCCTGGAAGTTTGTCTGGGATTACATCGGGAAACTCTGCTACCACAGTAATCATGGACAGCTCCTTGAGTTTGGACTCAGACTCAATTAAGTTTGCCAAAAAGGTTTTTTTCGATAATGTCTATTCAGCTCTCCACCTTTATTGGATCAGTCCCTCCAATAAATACTTCAGCTCCATTCTTCCTTAATTTTTCCATAGTGTAATGGTCACTATCTTCAACCACTGGCGGCACCACTTGTCAGACTATATGTGGCACTGGGTTTGGATGCTCCCCTCGCTCGCCTGGGTCTACTAACCCTGCCCACCCTTGAGCACTTCCCTGGCCACCGTCTGGGGTGATTCTGGGACCCGCTACTGAGTTTGAGGCTCCATTCCCTACTACCACTCCCGGTAACCGCTGAATGATATTTGGGCAAATACATTCTCAGTGTTGGAATTTGACTTAGTAGGTCTATTTGACTATCTATGAGTGCCTGCCATCAAAAATGTCAAACCAACATGGTCCATTAATATGTTCTTTTTCTATTATGACTTGGGTTTATTAGCAAATGAATTTGCTAATTAATAACACATCACAGTGGGAAAAGATAATTACTGGACTTTTCAACAAGGTACTTGAGTCATAATTTGTAAGCTTGTGAGAAACCGTGCTCTAATACCACCTGTAACAACCCGCCCGACCCAGACCAGGTGTTACCTAAAAATATAATTGATGTAACGATAATATTCCAGAACATAAATTGAAAAACTGCATATAAGTCTAGCAATATATAATATAAATCATAACAATAAATCATGTTCTCTAAAATATAAAATAATCGTCCCACAGTCTTGGACTATTTCCCATAGCCACAATTATAACACAAGAGGATAATAAGGAAGTCCAATTTTTATTATCAATTGACCAACCTGAGTCACTTTTATTCTTCAGTCCAAAGCTGCTCACCTGCAGAGGCAATTCTGCGTTAGTGATAAAACCACTAAGCGGCATAATTAAATGAAACAAGTCAATAAAATCCCCATTATCGTTTTAAGAGTTTTTTAGTTGTTATGAGCCTATGTCGAGCTCGTTATATGCTGGGAGGGCTGGCCACCACATCCAGCTACCATCTCATGCATGCGCACACATGCTACGTGGCCCACAGCCTGTAATTACCAATGTTTGTCATTGACTCACCCTCTCGGTATCACAAGCGCATAATGAGCTGTCTTGCACCATTGCACACGGTTGACAGATGTTCAATCTTTCAAGGGGTGCTTCCTTGTGATGAATTGAGTCGACCCCAGTTGAGTTCCTGCACATGGTGGTTAGATACTCAAGTCGACTAAGACTCCCACATAGTAATTTTAAGGGTGCGGCTTCGTGTCGGACTGAGTGAGTTCCTTGACCCGGGTTGCACTCGGTGCATGTTGGTCGAATATAGGCTCAGGCCGTCCAGGGCTATTAGCAAGGGACAATACAACATTTCACATAATTATACGGACCTGGATAGTTCGTAAGTGAACTCGCAGTGTTGACTAACGATCCTAATTTGAAGGAGAACATAAAATTATACATAAGTATAATTTTATTCGGGTAGAAATGCATAGAACAAAATAACTAATAAATATATCACTATTAAAATTCAACAATATTAAATATTAAATTATTCATGTGATATAATCATTTAAGGCGTACTTTACATTTTAAATTAATTATCCAAATCATAATTAATGCTTTACAATTGATAAAATAATTATTAGCTGATAAATAAGTATTTAATTACTATTACTAGCATATTTTCCTTTGAGATGATTATTACTTAAACACAGTTTTCATGATTTAGTTTATGGTTATTTTTTTGTCGCTATCATTATTAATAGTAATTTAATTAATTAAGTCTTTCGATTAAATTAATTAAATTAATTATGCATATTCTAAATAAAAAATATTATTAATACAATTATTTTAAATTATTCAACTTAATAAAGGTTCGAACTTTATTTATTTTCCTTATGTTATTTAGATTTGTCACTTGCGATTTTTACACAATTATATTTTAATAACCCATTTTGACATTCCTGACTCGTTATTAAAATAATCACTTTATTTACCTAATATTAAATTTAATAAGGTAAAGGTAAAATCTTTATTTTATTAATTGCTTATAATCATCCGATTTAAAATTTATCGCTTATAGTACGCCGATTAATTATTTACCGTTTATCATTACTATATTTTTATTACTTATATCCCTGTCGATTTCGTCCAATAATTAATTAGTTTAGTAACTTTACCCATAACCCATTAAAATGATTATTTTTAAAGATTTATTATGAGTTAGTATTATTTTTTAAGTCGAGTTGGTATCGAGTCAACCCATATTTACAAAACTGCCATCTTCTTCTTCCCCAACGTCCTTCTCTTCTCCTACCTTCTTCTTTGCACCAAAAAGCAGATCCGACGTTTTCTTCTTCACCCTATGCATCCTTCCCCCAGCAACCCAATTGAACAACCATATAAACATCCCAACAAAGCATCAATAAGAGAATAAAAACGGCCAAGGATGAAACCCAACGTCCTTGTTTTACACCAGCAATCCAACGCGACCGTCCTGCACCAAACCAAGCCTGTTATTCTTCTCCCAGCCTCAAGACCCCTCCTTCCTTGCACCTTGCTCCAATTCAGATGTTCAACAACCTCAGGCCGGCCTCAAAACAGTAAGGATCAGCCACCTTTGGATGTTGCATGGAGTATGGTCGTTCCCTACACTTCTGTACTTCGCCGCCATGAATTCCGGCGAGAAGGTCGTCCGCTGTGGACTGTTCTGATGGCCTGAACTGCTGTGATGGAACCCATGATGCTATGACGATGCACAACCAGCATCTACCCCTCTGAATCTTCCATTACAGCATCTATTTCAGAGGAACTGCCATCACCATCATCACCCCTTGCAACTCCGCCCACAAACAGCTGTAACTCCACCACCCATCGGCAGCAAGGATCCAGACGAGCCATCCCTTCTACCCAGCAGCCAAAGAGGTGGTCAAGGTTGTGAGCAGCTGCCTTGCAATTGTTTACAGTCGCCCATCCTTGCCCAAATTCTTGCGCTCGTCAGCCATGGCAAATTTCTGTTTACAGTCTAGTTTTAGTTTTATTTCTCTTGACTATCAATCTTATTATCAATTAAAAAGAATATGCATGCAAGAAAATTAAGAAGAGGGAGATACGAAGGATACCCAAGCAAAGAAGAAGCACCGGCAAGGAAGAGGAGAACTAGGCGGCTAAGGTGAGGAAAATGTTACACCAAAATGACGTCCTCTTTCAAAATTTTAAAAATGAAAATGACAGCTAGGGTATGTGAAAGCACCCCTACACCCGTATTTCGTTTAACCGAATAACCTGGTAAATAATAAAATATATTAATTAACCGGTTAGGATTAACCGGGTAGAGAATATAACATGTTCGGTCCTTCCCAGACAGCGCTCGGTCCTTCCCGGACCGCATCAAATATATATATATATATATATATATATATATATATATATATATATATATATTCACAGTCTTTACAATTTCATTTAGGTCCTCATCAGCCATTTGTGCTAGCTTAACAAGATCAACTAAATCATTGGAAATAACTAAATTTGCCAATAACCCAGTTAGTTGCTCCACAGGGTTGATAGCCACCACTCTGGTGACATGGGCTAAATTCTAGCTAGCTGCTGACATTTATCAACATTGCCCTTCTGACTCAACGCGTCTGCTACCACATTTGCATTCCCTATATGGTATAAGATTTGAAAGTCGTAGTCCTTCAATTATTCTATCCATTGTCTCTGTCGAAGGTTAACGTCATTCTGGGTGAAGATATACTTCAAACTCTGGTGGTCAGTGAAGACTTCAAACTAGGCTCCATACAAGTAGTGTCTCCAAATCTTCAAGGCAAAAACCACTACTGCCAGTTCCAAGTCATGGGTTGCATAATTTTGCTCTTAAATCTTCAATTGACGAGAGGCATAGGCCACCACTTTACCGCCCTACATAAGGACACATCCTAAACCCAACAGGGACGCATCACTGAAGACTACGAATCCTTCATTACCATTTGGCAGTGTCAAGAATGATGCAGTTGTTAGACTCTTCTTCAGAGACTGAAAACTCTCCTAACACTTACTACTCCATTCAAACTTGACCCTTCCTTCTGAGTTTGGTCATCGGCGATGCTACTAAGGAGAAGTCTTTAATAAATTTCCTGTAGTAACCCGCTAAGCCAAGGAAGCTTTTGATGTCATTGACTGACTTGAGTTGTGGCTAATCAGTGACTTCTTTCACTTTTGATGGATCCACTACAACTCCAGCCTTTGAGATAATATGTCCAAGGAAGTTTACCTCCCTCAACAAGAAGTCACACTTTGAGAGCTTGGTGAACAATTGATTTTCTCTCAGAACTTGAAGAGTAATGGACAGGTGCTTCGCATGCTCTTCTTCATTATTTAAATAGACCAGAATGTTGTCCACAAACACGATAATAAACTTATCCAAGTATGCATGGAATACTATGTTCATGAGTGACATAAAGGCCGCTGGTCCATTTGTCAGACCAATAGGCATGACCAGAAACTCATAATGTCCATACCGCATTCAGAAAGATATTTTTTGTATGTTTGACTCCTTTACTCACAACTGGTGATAACCAGAGCGCAAGTCTATCTTAGAAAATACTCAAATTATTTTTTAGCTAATCAAACAAGTCATCAATCCTCTGTAAGGGGTACCAATTCTTTGCTGTCACTTGATTGAGTTTACAATAGTTAATACACAGCCAAAGTGATCCAACTTTCTTCTTCACAAACAGAGCAGGGGCTCCCCAGGGTGAAGTACATGGTCAGATGAAACCTACCTTCAACAACTCTTCTAGTTGACTCTTTGACTCCTTAAGTTCTGCTGGGGCCATGTGGTATGGTGCTTTAAAAATTGGTGTTGTTCTAGGTGCTAGGTCAATGGCAAACTCCACTACCCGCTTAGGAGATAATCCTGGAAGTTTGTCTGGGAATGCATCGGGAAACTCTGCTACCACAGGAATCCTAGACAACTCTTTGGGTTTTGACTCAGACACAACTAAGTTAGCCCAAAAGACTTTACATCCCTCACCAAACAATGGGCAGTCGAGTTTTTTGGTTTGGATAGCTGCCACAAATTCTGCCCACCTGATGGAAGAAGTCTCATGTTGATGGAATGTGGTTTTTTCAATGGATTTCTACCCGTAAGATGCTTCCTTTTGAAGCATGCATGTTGCCAACCTCACTTGATGGCAGTGGGGCATAGATAGAGCCCTAAAAGCATTTTCAGTAATGTTTATCTAGCTCTCCACCTTTATTGGATCAATCCCTCCAATAAATACCTTAGCTCCATTCTTCCTAAACTTTTCCACAGTGTAACAGTCACTATCATAAACAGTTGGCGGCAACACTTGTCAAACTACCGGTGGCACTGGGTTTGGAAGCTTCCCTTGCTTGTCGGGGTTTGCTAACTCTACCCATCCTTGGGCACTTCCCTGACCACCGTCTGGGCCCGCTGCTGAGTTTGAGGCTTCATTCCCTGCTACCACTCCCGGTAACCACTGAACAATATTTTGAACCACAGAATTTGTTTTTTATGAAGCCTAAGCCAGTCCCTGTATGGCCGTCAAGATTTGGGCCAATACATTCTTAGTGTTCGAATTTGACTTAGTAGATCGGCTTTACTGTCTACAAGTGCTTGCCATCTAAAACGTCGAAACTTTTCCATCATGGTTCATTAATATGTTCTATTTGAATTATCACTTAGGTTTATTAGTGAATAAACTTGTTAATTAATAACACAAAACATTGGGAAAAGATAAGTATTGGACTTTTCAACAAAGTACTTCAGTCATAAAGTGTAAGCTTGTGGGAAACCGTGCTCTGATACCACTTGTAACGACCCACCTGAACCGGCCCGGCGTTACTTAAAAATATAATTGATGTTCAATAACATTCCAACACATGAATTGTAATACAAAAATTAAGTCTGGCAATATATAATCATATAAATCATAAAAATAAAGCATGTTCTCTAAAATATAAAAAAACCATCCCACAATCTCGGACCGTTTCCCATAGCCACAATTATAACCCAAGAGAGTAATATGGAAGTCCAATTTTATTACCAATTCACCAAACCTGAGTCACTTTTATTCTTCAGTCCAAAGCTGCTCACCTGCGGAGGTAATTCCACGTTAGTGATAAAAAACTAAGCCGCGTAATTAAAACAAGTCAATATAATTCCCTATTATTATTTCCCGTGTCTTTTAGTAATTATGAGCCTATGCTGAGCTTCAATTATGCTGGTAGAGGTGGCCAACCCATCCAGTTACTATCCCATGTATGCGCACACACGCTACGTGGCCCGTGACCTGTATTTATCAATATTTGTCATTGACTCACCCTCTCGGTATCACAAGTGCATAATGAGCCTACTTGCGTCACTATGCCCTGTCACCCCTTTCGGCCTGGGGGCAGGTATTCAATCTTTCAGGGGTGCTACCCTGCTGAATTGAGTCAACCCTAGTTGCGTTCCAGTGCATGGTGGTCAGATACTCATGTCGACCAAGATTCCCACATAGTAGTTTTAAAAGTGCGGCCCCATGTCAGACTGAATCAATTCTTTGACCCCGGTTGCACTCGGTGCATGGTGGTCAAATCTAGTCTCAGCCGACCAAGGCTGCCAACTAGGGAAAATACAACATTTCAAATGATTATACGAACCTGGATAGTTTGTAAGTGAACTCACAGCTGCGACCAATGATCCTAATCCAAACGAGAACATAAAATTATACATAAGTATTATTTTATTCGAGTAGAAATGCATGCAACTAAATAACTAATAGATACCATGATTAAAATTCAACAATATTAAATATTAAATTATTTATGTGACATAATTATTTAAATTCTACTGTACATTTTAAATTAATTATCTAAATTATGATTCACACTTAACAAAGGACAAAATAATTATCAACTTATAAACAAATATTTAATTACTATTATTAGTATATTTTCCTTCGTTTATAATTTTTAATTGTTATCATTATTCATAGAAATTTAATTAATTAAGTTGTTCGATTAAATTATTTAAAATAATTTGTATTATCCTAATTCAAAGATATTACTAATTATTTTAAATTATTCAACTCAATAAAGATTCGAACTTTATTTATATTTATTATGCTATTTAGGTTCGACAGCTTGTCATTTTTATACGATTATAGTTTAATAACCCACTTTTACGTTACTGACTCGTTATTAAAATAATCACTTTATTTACCTAATATTAAATTTAATATAGTAAAGCTAAAATCTTTATTTTATTATTTACTTATAATCATCCATTTAATTTAATCGCTTGTATTACCCTGATTAATTATCAACAGTTTATCGTTACCGTATTTTTATTACTTATGTTCATGTCGATTTCGGTCCAATAATTAATTAGTTTGTAACCATAACCCATTAAAATGATTATTTTTAAAGATTTATTGCACATTAGTATTATTTTTCTAACTCGAGTCGGTATCAGAGTCAACCCATATTTACAATTGTTCTTACTTCTATTCTTCTTCTTCTTCTTTCTTCTTCTTCTTCTTCTTCTTCTTCTTCTTCTTCTTCTTCTTCTTCTTCTTCTTGTTCCCGTCGCCATTCTTCTCTTCTCCAAAAACAGGTTCGTCCTTCTTCTCCCAGCCTTATATTGGCACCCAAAACCAGATTCACGTCCTCCATCAACTTCAACCTTCTCTAGCAACCAATTGGAAGCCTAAAGTTCATGTTTTACAGCAGCTACCCACGGCGACACATTGCTGCACCAAGGCGCGCGTCTCTGCGCCAGCGGCACCGCCGGGGATGCAAGGCAACCTCCGTCAGGCCAGAAGCACCGCTGGAACTCTTCCCTTCTCCCCGCACGACAACCCAATGTCAAGGCTAAGCGTATACCCTCTAAAACTGCCATGACAGCGTCTGTTGCAGCAGAACGTCGCCACTTCCGTCACCCTTGCAACTCCACCCACTCACAGTTGCAATGCTGCCACCCACAGGAAACCAAGGACACGGCGAGCCATCCCTTCGACCCAGCAATGTGAGGGCTGCCTTGAAATTCTTGTTTACAAGTCGCCCAATTTGCCACCATTTCAGATTTGTCGGCCATGGCAGAATTTCAGTTATATACCATTTAGTTTAGTTGTTTTCTTGTTGATTTACAACTTTAATTCTCATGATTAACAAGCTTACTATCAATTAAAAATATGCATACAAGAAAATTAAGAAGAGGGAGATAGGAAGGATACCCAAGCAAGGAAGAAGCCACGCCGGTAAGGAAGAGGAGAAGAAAATGCGAATGAAGGCTAGCGTGGAGGATGTCCTTCATAAAATAAAAATGACGGCTAGGGTATGTAGAAACACCCATATTTCATTTAATCGGGTAACTGGGTAAACAATAAAATATAATAATTAACCAGATAGAGAATATAACACGTTTGGTCCTTCCCATACCGTGTTTGAATATATTATTATTATTATTATTTTCACAGTCTTTACATGCATCATCTTCATGTAACTAATAAGATGTCCTAAGCCAATCACTTGAACCAAGTAGTAAGAATATGATGCACGCAACAACATGCAATCTCAAAACTACAGCGGGGCTATGTTTCTTCTACATTTGGGATTGATCATCATTTTTTTAAAGTCACCGCTCATAGTAGTAGAGGAGGTTCTTCCTGTGTTACAGCTAGGGGTGTCCATATAAGATTCCTTTAAGTATAAAATCAACCTTTTTAGTACAAACTCTGCACAAATTCTATGAAAACCAAGTTTAGTGTCTGTCTTAAACCTCTACAGAGGATTGAGATCCACTTTCGTAAAGTCTGTGCACAATAGCTCAACGAGTAGCTTCTAAATTATAATATCACGATTTGATCCTTCCCTTTGAACCAAATGGGGGTGTTACAAATGGTCCATGACATCCAACACAAAAATCATCATGGGATGGCTCATGGTCTAGCACAATTATCAAGATCGCCTAAGGAAAGTCAAAGGTGTTGGGAACAGTGTTTCTATGCTGTACACCAAATTTCCTAAGGCTTATTCATGGGGTTGGAGACTCTAAATGAGACTGGGTAAAATAAGATAGTTAGCCAATATTGTAGGCTTTGATCCTTTAAAATTTTAGATCTAAATTCTAAGTATTTGGACCTAAGTGGAGTAAGGAGTTGGAGGCATTGGCTTGGACATTTCCGAACCTTGTCAAACCTACATGGCTTGGAGAATTTCTATAAAGATATACCCGACCATTGGATCTTAAATTATAAGGTGATGATTTAGGGACACAACCTAAGGTCAGGGAAAATTTTACCACCAAACAACTATTGTCTAGGATTTTGTAACTAGACCTAGGGTACCATGGTTTTACTCTCCATTCCTGCCCACTGCACAAGACTTGATTAATGATCTACCTAAATGATTTTTAACTTAGTCCAAAATTTACATGTTTCTAGTAGACACTTAGTAAGCTCTTAAATAATTTGTACATAGTTTAGTAAAGTCTTTTAGCAAGCTCAACAAGGAGCACAATCACAAAGCATGACAAATCACAACAAGCATACATTGGCATAGGGTTTTGTTCAAGCCTTTAGTGTCATTCACTTAGCTTGGTAATTTACCACAAATTAGATAACATAATGCCATAGAAACATTTAAAAGAATGCATCAAAATTCGATCTAAAAAGAGTGTAAAAATTGGGAAAGTAGTGGGTAGGCTTATGAAAGTAGAAAAGCCTCCACCTTTCGCCAATTTTGGCACCCATACATACACATACAAGAAAAATTAGAGACATGTCCCAAATGAATCATGTATATCTGTCTCTTATGAACACAAAAGAACAAGAACCATACAAAATTTAGCCCTATATCATGAGATACATCAGATCTACCAAAATAGTGCATATCCATACACATATCTTGAACAAATCGTAACTATTTTTATTCACATGTAAATGATGTGATTCTAAGTCTAACATGCTACTGAAAAAATTTTATACATGAATAAAATATTACAAAAATAAAAACTCATCAAAAAACATACAAAAGGACATACAAACATCGAGAAGAGACAAAAAGTCGGGAGGTTTACCTCACTGAGGGCTTGGAGGTCTTTTGGGCCTACGGAAGCTTGGGAGCGCTTCGAAGAGGCCTAGGAGGCTGGTTGAGGGACTGGAGAAGAGGTGGATTTGGGTGGAGGTCGGAGGAGAAGGATGCAAAGGGCTACTTCCATCACTATAAAGGGGTATTTCAACAAGCAAGTCTTACCCAATGACTCTTAGGCACTTCCATCATACTAAAGGTTTTCAGCATGTTCAAAATTCATGTGTAACACCCCATTTTTTGTCCAAGGGCAGGCCGCAGTGCAATGTTATAATTTGGAAAACTATTTGTTGGACTACTCTCATACAACTTTGCGGAAACGGATCTCAACCGTCGTAGAGGCTTAAGACAGGCAACCTTGCGACCATGAGTGGTGACTTTAAAAATGTTGATGTTCACTCTCAACTACAGAAGAGGCACACCCTGGCTATGGCTTTGAGGTTGCATGTTGTGACATGAACCTTTTCTTACTACTTAGTTTAAATGATTCGTTATATTTCTTAATTTCTTACATACGAATGAATGCAAAGAATTTGAACAAGGGTCGTGGTTCCCTGTTCCACATACCTAACATGTGCAAGAAAATAAAATAATTAACATTTTTAAAGTCACCACTCATAATTGCAAGGGAGGTTCTTCCTCTGTTGTGGCTATGGGTGATCATATAGAATCCTTAAGCTTAAGAGTCTCTCTATGCTAGTATGAATTAGCATGCATATGTCATGAAACCCTGTAAGGTTGCCCGTCTTAAGCCTCCTCGAGGGTTGAGATCCGCTTCTTTAAGTTTGTACGAAAATAGTCCAACGAATAGTTTTCAAAATTATAACATTGCACTTCGGTTTGCCCTTGGATCAAAAAGTGGGGCGTAACATATAAACTCCCGAATTAAAAACTAAATAACCTATCTTATAACAAATAAATAAAAAGCATGGGTTGCCCCCCATGAAGTGCTTAATTTATAGACATCAACCAGGCTATTCCAGCATACCTAATGTGGGGAGAAAGTAATGGAGGTTTGGTGTACGGGAACATTACCTCCAAGATAAGGCTTAAGTATTAGCCCATTAACTTTAAAACTTGTACCTTAACCTTCCCTATAAATTCCCAAAACTTAATGGGGAAATACTTGTCAGATAATGAAAAGGCCAGACCATCGTGATTTTAATTTTTCAGGAAACAATTTCAACCTTGAGTTAAATAATAATACCTTATGTCCGGGTTGAAAAGTATGACAGGAAATATTCTGATCATGCCACTTCTTTGTCTTTTCCTTATACAGTTTGGCACATTCGTATGCCTCCATTCAGAACTCATCATTAATAATATCTCTAGGAGTGACAAAACGAGTAAAAATATGCTTTTTAAAGAATTTCAACACGACATTAAGCATTATTAGTTAGGAAAGTAGCTACTTCCACCCATTTTGATACATAATCTACCGCTACCATAATATATAGATTCTGATGAGATGGTATGAAAGGTCCGATAAAATCAATTCCCCAGACGTCAAAAGTTCCACTTCTAAAATGTTAGTAAGTGGCATTTCTTAACGATCACACTGCAAAACAAAAAGATGTGTCTTTAGATAAAGTAGACCAACAAAATATAGATTGAAGACTTTTCATCGTGGTTAGCCCTCCACCAAAATGATCACCATAATCAGAGGAGTGACAATGATGGAGAATGCTATCTATCTCTTCATCTGGCACACACCTCTGAATAACTTGGTCACTACAACATTTGAACAAGATAGGTTCATCGCATAAATAAGCATGCACATCATGGAGGAACCGCTTCTTTTGGTGAGATGTCAAATTGGGAGGAATACCTGACAAGCGAGAAAATTCACATAATCAGCAAACAAGGGAATGGGAGAATGTGATACCTTTAAAAATTGTTCATCTGCAAAATAGTCATTAATCTGGAGTGAAGGGTCGTCTAAACTTCCTTGCTCGAGTCAAGAAAGATGATCAACTTCTTTATTTTCGGACCCTTTTCAGTCTTTGATTACCAAATCAAACTCTTGTAGTAGGAGCACCCATCAAATTAACCTTGGTGGCATCTTTTTCTCAAAGATATTTAAGAGTTGCATGATCTGTATAAACAATTACATTAGTACAAATGAGATAAGTCCAAAATTTCTCAAAGGCGTACACAATAGTTAACAATTATTTTTCAATGGTAGTGTAATTCAATTGAGCTTTGTTGAGTGTCTTTCTTGCATAATAAATTGTGTGATAAAGTTTATCTTTTCATTGCCCCAAAACAGCACCAACTGCATAATCATCGGCATCACACATTAGCTCTAATGGTAAATTCCAATCAAGGAAAGCAAGTATTGGAGAAGAAATTAATTGGGCTTTTATGGTTTCAAAAGCTTCTAAACACTTAGCATTTATATCAAAAGCAACATCTTTTTCTAACAAATTAGAGAGTGGCTTAGCAATTTTAGAAAAATCTATAATAAAACGGCAATAAAAACCTGCATGCCCAAGAAAATTTCTAACTCCTTTAATTGATGTTGGGATGGGCAGATTTTCGATTGTTTCAATCTTTGCTCTATCCACTTCCAATCCCTTGCTAGATACACTGTGACCCAAAACAATTCCCTCTTGTACCATGAAATGACACTTCTCCCAATTGAGAACCAAATTGGTGTTTTCACATCGGTGGAGAACCCGATTAAGAACCTGCAAACAATTATCATAAGTATCACCAAAAATAGAGAAATCATCCATAAATACCTCCATTCGATGTTCCACCATGTCTGAAAAAATTGCCATCATGCATTGTTGAAAAGCCCTTGTTGGATACACTATGACCCAAAATAATTCCCTCTTGTACCATGAAATGATAGTTCTCCCACTTGAGAACCAAATTGGTGTCTTCACATCAATCGATCAAGAACCTGCAAACAATTATCATAAGTATCACCAAAAACAAAGAAACCGTCCATAAATACCTCCATTCGATGTTCCTGTTGGAAATTGGACATAAATATATATACATGAATCAGGTAA
>JAURVB010010060.1:0-10256 GCA_033002965.1 Piper betle | reverse complement strand
TGGAAGTAAGTAATTAGGTATGGTATTTATCACATGTTTATTATTAGTTGATTGAATAGAGCCACTTAGGAGACCAGTGTCACATACTTTTTTCATAATGGAATAAGGCCAGTTGTCCTGACTCTACTGGGTATTATGAATCTCATAACTATCTATATAACCACTAATTACTCCTAAGTGGCTCTAATTCAATCAACTAATAATAAACATGTATTTCTTGATACCATACTAATTACTTACTCTAAACATGGGGTTCAAATGACCAAAAAACTAATATCTCCCTCGAGTCTATAAGGACTCATAGTGAAGCTTGATACATGTCATATAATTGAAACACTCGTTTCCTATGCTTACAAACGAAACACAACATAGTATGTGAAAAATTCCATTGATTAATGATATACAGTAACTCAAAGATTTACTTATAGCCTCGACAAAGCACAGCACCGCCATCATAAATTCATAAATCTTTGCAAGCTCAGAATAGCATGTTTACTTCAACACACCAGATGTCAATACTCCATCCACATAATGAAAAAGCAACCAATATGTACTTATAACAAGAGCACTACCATCTTACCAACACCAATATCTCGTAGATCTAACCCAAAACCACAAGGACAAAACCATCCCAGACAACTTCCTGAGATACCCTCAGCTAATTAGCCATTTCTCTCTTTTTCACTCTCTCTCACGATATGTACTATGGCTAAAATTAACAGCGCAGACCTCCCAACCTGATGCCGCTAGCGAGCTTCATATTGAACAACTGCACAAAAAGAAAAAAGAAAAAAGAAAAAGGCCAGTTAAACATTAAAATCAACAATCGGAAGCATTGAGACAGGGCATACTCTCAAAGCCCTTGCAAGCCACGGACTCATATTCTCTCCAATAAGAGGTGATAAATTCCTAGTGAATATGATTACACGATCCTTACAGCTAACAAGTTAGCAGCACCCTTTCAAATATTTAACGCAGCAAATCCCCAGCACCGGGTGCCACTAGGTGGAAACGTCCGTCGTTTTGATGTATCAAATTTGTTTGCCAGTAGCCGTTAGGAAGTCTCAAGTCTTGCAACCATGGGGATCATGTCCATCGCCGCAGCTACTGTCTGTGTCTCTATCAAGGTAATAAAGGCCTCCTCCACAACAATTTTTAATTACAAGTGAAATGTTCTGCCAGCACACGGTTCTCAAATTCAATACAGCCATCTGACAAACCTGATCCAGTGTCTCAGTTGCTGGTCTGTATTCTCATTCACAGTTCCAAGATTCAACCATCTTTGGGTGTTACTATGTCCAGGAAATTCTTCAATTATTATATTCTACAATTCTGTTCATTGTCAAATAAAGAGGTTACACAAGAATAGTTATCCATTCAATGCCAGAAAAGGCTATCCTGATTTTCGTTTATATGTACTGGAAGGTAGAGAGATTGTTGTCTGAGTGAAAATGAGAAGATGAGGTCTTGCTCTGGGTCTGAATAGTTGTCCTGGTTGAGTGAGCTGAAAGCTACAATTTACAAATATACACAAAACCCTTCTGACTGTCCTACAAGTGACAAATGAGGGCTGGGAGGAGAGATTCATAGAGGCAGAACGTCACAGTCTGAGAATGGTTTGTTGGCATTCTTGGTTGTGGATTCATTGTGAATCTGATTCTTCTCCAAAGTTGTTTTCTGTCATGTCCTCTATTCAAAGTAAAAGAGTCTGTTTTATTTGTGTGCACAAAGGCCACACACAGTCCAGACCTAGGCTGCTGCCAGTCACATGCTGCTATTGTCAGATAACTGAGGGACAGCATCCAAAATAAAGAACAAGAAACCACTTCTTCAATTACAGAGTCATATCCTATATTCACATGTAATAGGATTCAAAATCAGGTCTTTTATGGTTCTGTGAACAGTTGTCTGTTTTTATGTTGTGTTCCTGGACATTACTCAGCTGAGGAGAGCCATGCCATGTGATTCAGCAATGAAATGCCTTATGGAAGGAGGGAGTCTGCTGCATATTCAGTCAAGGTATTCAACTCCATCCCAATGTAAACTAAATCAGTAAACACATCACTGTAGGTCCTGTAAGTCCTTGTATCACACTATCATGTGTCTGTCTGACACAGAATAAATGATCTGAGCAACACCTGAGCACATGCAGTCTGCCAAGAGAAAGGTGGTTTATTTGCTCTCTAGCCTTACCCAGCTGTTCAAGTCATGTTACTGCCTTTGTTTTCTCCAGAGTCCCAAAACACAGAGTAAAGGAGAAGTCCCAGGATACATGAGTATTACAGACAGAGAGTCATGTTCAGTTATATGTCACAGAGTGATTACATGTTGTTCTGTGAAATATATGTTACTTGAAGCAAGGTTGTTTAGACATTCTTAGGTGTCCTGACTCATGCTCGTTGGCTGAGACAGATATTTGCTGCTCAGGTTCTTTAGGAAGCAATTTTATAGAGATGCATCACCAAACAGAAAACAATAAGAAAGTGTTCTTGTTATTTGTCACCCTGCCCAGCCACTCCGTGAACCGACCCGGAAATGTCACCGGCGACCGAACCGTTCGCTAATCTACTGGGTTCGGTTAAGCCGACCCGGATCTACCCTCGGTGTCTCAAGATGGAGATGCAAACATGAAATGCATAGATGGGATGCGTGGGTTCTAACGTAGTCCTACATGCATGCTATGATGTACAAGCAAAGACAAGACAAAATAATAAATGAGAAACCAAAAGAAAATATATACTATTTTATAAAAATACGGTAACACATACTAATCTACCATGACATTCAACCATTATCTCATTCGTTTTTACCTGAGCCGAGTCTGAACTCCAAACTCACTACTCATTCACATTTATCCATTCATTTCATATCAAGCAATTTATCTAAACAAACACATCCAAATTATCATTCACGTAGCATTAACACATCATTATTATACATTACACGCGGCAGGTACATGTGTGCGCGGTTCCGTGCTGCTCCTCCGCAGTCCCGACAGCTTTCATCGCTCGCATTCCTCACCTACATATATATAGAAAAACCGTCAGTAACGAGTGTTACCGGCCCGGAAAATAACTAATATCAATCTGGCACAGGAGAGCAAACTCTCCTGTTGAATCAAAACCATATACTTCCTCAAGAACTCTCATCAGGGCACATACGGGAGCCGTCGCCATCGGGTCGACAGCGTCCCCCTATCTTTCACATTCTCATGCCTCGGCCATTTCTCTATTGCTTCTCGCGTCAAATCTCATTCCTTTCCGCCCTCTGCACCTTCCATATTACTCCTGGCCTTGAGCACGAAGGCCGAGTACTCTCGGGCAGTCGCCTTCAGTACCCTTTGAAACCACAAGTCTAGACATGCGCTGCAATGCAGTACCCGTGAACCTCCACACTTCTCCGGGTTTGAGGAACTCAAAGGTGGAGTTGTCAGGATCCCTCGGGAATGAAACGGCTTGTACACCATTCCAGAGCCCACTATCGACCCACACGTGCCCGCTCGCGTAGCACGGTAGTCGGATTTCCCTCATTCAGTCTCTCACTGAAAACGCGAAAACTATACATATATATAGGTCTGGGTTGGGATTTATACAATAGGCCCGAAGGCAACGTGAGCTGGATCTGAAGTTCGAAAACAAACTCGAGGGATCTCATCCTCGAGGGTTATTAATCCGGAAAAGAACTGTTGGCTAAATGGCCCGAGTTAAGTGGGATCCGATAAAACGCCACTTAACTCGTCCTGCACATAATAAATCAAATGCACAATGGAATAGCGTAAAATAGAGAATGTGTAAAACCCACCGATTCGAGTTAGGGTTTTATATTCAGAACCGGTCGGGTCGACCGTTATTTTTTCGAGTTGAGTCAGTTTCAGGACACGTGTACCGAGCCGATGCCAGTCGCGTGTATGAGCTATGAGGGTCATGCGTACTCAAGTATATGATGATAACGTCATGAACACAGCAGAACAGAATGAGTTATCAGATATATGAGAGTATGCCAGTCATTTTTTTTTATTTTTATATATAGTGGATCGTAGAATTAGTATTAGGCCGTTTACCGCGTTAGGACGCGTTCGGGCAGTCTGGGTGGGTTGTTAGTCATAGAGCATATCATTATAATATTGTGGTGTTGTTTGATTTTACGGGATTTTTCCTGATTTTTATGAATTTTTTTAGGATTTAATACGACTTAGTTATTATACTTGACTCGAGCCGGAGACGAGTCAAGTAATATTTACGACCTTGCCACCACACACCCCTCGCCTTCTTTTCTTCCCCAAACCAAACCCCGACGCCGCCCCTGTGCACGCGTCGCCGCCGCCGCTGTCGGTGCCGCTCGGCCGCCGATCGTCGCCGCCCAGCTCCGCCACGGCGTTGCCGTGCCGCCCCGACCAGCCCCGGCCGCTGCCAGGCCGCCGCGACGTCGGAATCGGCTCGCCTAGCGCCGCGGCTACATTTCGGTCGCGTCGCCGATTCCGCCGCCGGCGAGCATCGCCACCACGATCAGGTGGTCGCCTCAGCACCCTCGACCACCCAGGGACGCTTCCTGACCGGAGCGGAGGCCGTCGCCGCCGTGGCCGGCCGGATCTAGCGACCCATCGCCGCCGGCCCTGTTTTAGCCGTTTTCCGGCGAGCCGCCACCTCCGTTGGCCGCGTCGACCTCGTAGATGAGTCGGGCTCGCCGAGCCGGTTCCGAGGGTACCCAACACGACCCCTTTCCGACCAGTAGACGCCGCCGGCGATTGTCGCCGGAAAACCACCGGAAGTCGCCGGAAAACCGCCAGCAGCTGCCGGAAAACCGCCGGAAGATCGGAATTTCGGAATTCGCCGGAATTCACCGGATCTTCCGCGGGGCTCACCCAGTGGTGCCCGATCGAGCTTCGGACGCCGATGACGCGCCGAATTTGAGCTCCGAGACGCGCGACGGAACCCTAGCCGTCGCCGATTGCCGACAACGTGAGGTATAATTACCTCCGATTGATTTATTTAAAATTGATGATAATTGTTAGCATAGCATGCTAGGGTTGATTAATTATCATGATGAATGTCAGATTATGAATGAAGTAACAGTGCATGATGTGATTAATAGTGCATGGAGGATAAGTGAGTCTAATGAAGTATAAGTAAATATGAGCATGATAATCGAGTACAACGTAACTTAGGAAATATAATAAAATTGGTAGTGAATAGGATGAGTTAGAATTATTTTTACATTATGATTGTTGATTGTTATGGTTGATATTTGTATTGTGGTGTGATGGTCATGTCGGATTTGATGCATCATTTAGTTAGCGGGCGTTAGTATTTAGTTTTGATGTGTAGGTACGGAGTATGAGCTCGCCGCCTAGGCGCGATGACACGCTTGGAGCTTCTACCAGGTCCGTTTAGGACTCGTCTTGTTTTACGCTCTTCCATTGTATGTTTATTTTATTATTGCAGGGCGGGTTAAGTGGCGTTTTATCGGATCCCACTTAACTCGGGCCATTTAATCGAATATTTCCGGATTAATAACCCCTCGAGGATGAGATCCCTCGAGGATGATTTCGAAAACAAGATCCACCACAAGTTGCCTTCGGGCCTATTATATGAATCCCTTCCCAGGCCTATATATATAGTTTTATCGAGTTTTCAGTGAGACGAGAGATGGAGAAACCGACTGCACGTACCATGCAGAGGATGCCGTGACAGTCAAAGCGGGCTCTGGATTAGTGCCAGCGGACTGTTCCATTCCCGAGGGATCCTGACAACTCCGCGTTTGAGTTCCTCACACCCGGAGAACGTGGAGGTTTACGGGTACTGTTTAGTACAGCGCATGTCCGGACTTGTGGTTCAAAGGGTACTAAAGGCGACTGCCTGAGAGTACTCGGCCTTCGTGCTCAAGGCCAGGAGAGATATGGAGGTTCGGAGAGGGCTTAGGATAAAGTTTCATGAGAAGTACTGAAAAAGAAGTGCTGAGAGTAGCACAGTACCAGCAGCAGAGCAGTAAGTTCGGGATGCTACCGGGTCTGCAGCCCAGTGGCTCCTCAGTAGTGCCCTTCAGAGTGTTCACGTGGAGTATGATGTTTTCTTTCAGATGAGAGTTTGCTCTCATAGCCAGTTTGTTATAGTTATTTTATTTTTCCGGACCAGTAACGCTTGTTACTGACGTTTTTCTTATATATATGTAGGTGATAAGCACGAGATGGATGAGCCAGCTTGGACGGAGGAGCAATGAGGTCTTGTGCACACACATGTTAGATTTCTGAATGTTTAATATTGTATTATTATGTTATTATTTTGTGAATGACATGATTAAATGTTTGATGCATGACAATGACATGAAATGAAATGATCAGAGTAGCGCAGCAAAAGTGGGGTTAGGACCCAAAGTTCAGAGAATGATGAATATAGTAGATTAGAAGCTTGTGTGAATGCTATTGTTGCTATGCTTATATATGTTAGAATATACGATTTTGACAGGGTGGCCCCTAATTGTATTTTTAGGGGAAATTCTGTCCCTTTCGTTTTAGAATTTTTACTAATTTTGACTGTAATTGTGATGGTGTGAAATTTAATTTGCATGTCATTCATGTAGTACCATGTTAGGATTTTTGCGCATTTATTCATTCATGATGGATCGTATCTTCATCTTAAGACGCCGAGATTGGATCCGCATGAGTTAGGTTCGGGTTAGCCGACCTAACCGGGGCCTGTAACATGCCGGTTCGGTTCACGAGCGTGAACCGAATTTGGAGTGTTACAGAACGAGTCCTAAACGGACCTAGTAGAAGCTCCAAACGGGTCCACGTGCCTAGGCGGCGAGCTCCTACACCGTACCTACACAATCAAGCTAAAAACTAACGCCCGCATGATGAATCACACATCCTATAGCATGCACACACAATCAACACAATCACACGTCAATCAACACACATCAACCTATATCAATTCTAGCGAGTCTACTTAAGCTAGTTTGATTAGATCATGATTATTACTTAATAACCCTAATTAGTTTCATAACTTCTATTTTTAACACCACACAATCAAACAAATTTCATATTTTATCCTTAATCAAATCTACATTTATATATATTATTATAACACACAATTCACCAATCCTAGCATGCAATTCTAATAATCAATACTTTCAAATAATTAAGTTAAAATAAATTATACCTCGCGTCGTCGAAAATCGGCGACGGCTAGGGTTCCTGTTTCGTGGCTCGAAACTCGAATTCGGCACCTAGCGGCGTCCGAAGTCCGATCAGATTGGACCGGGTGCGTTCCGCGGATGATCCGGCAAATTTCCCACAAATCCAATTTTTCCGGCGGTTCCAGCGGTTTTCCGGCGAGTGTCGGCGGTTTTCCAGCGGATTCCGACGGTTTTCCGGCGATGATTCGGGACGGGGCAATCAGGGGGTCTATCGGCACCAGCTCGACGAGCTCGGTCCAATGGTGGTGTCAAACAGGGTAGCTGAGGCGGCGATGGCCGTCGGTGGCGGCGTCGAAAGTGGGTGGCGACGGCGGCGGCGGCGTTCTCCGATCGGGGCTCCGGCCGGCCTCGACGACGATCGGGATGGTTGGGGAAACGTCGGCGACGGCGAGGGGGTGGTCGTCGGGGTCACAGCGGCGGCGGCGCGGCCCGGACGGCGGCGAATCGATGAGCGGAGCGTCGCGGTTCGCGGGCTGATTCTGGCGTCGTGGCGAGGTGGTGGCGGCCGGGGCTGTTCGGGGTGGCACGGTGACGGCAAGGCGGGGCAGGGCGGCGTCGATCGGCGGCCAGGCGGCGTCGGTCGTGGCGGCGGTGGCGCGCGAACAGGGGCGGCGCGGCGGTTAGGGTTTGGGCGTGGGGGAGAAAAGGTCGGGAATGGAGAAAAACATGACTCAGTGGCAAACTCGTAATTAAGTATTGACTCGATTCCGACTCGAGTCAAAATAATAACTAGTTCGTAATAAATTCTAAAAAATCTAGAAAAATATGGGAAAATTCCTATAAAATAAAACAAACACAACAACATCCAAATGACATGCTCTATAACTAATAACCCACCCGAATATAATCCAACGCGTCCTAATGCGTTATTCGGCCTAAAACTATTTCTACGATCAAACATATAAAAAGAAAAAAATACTGCATACTTTCATATATTCTGATAACTCATTTCTCACCATCTTCTCGACGTTATCATCATATATTCAGGTACACCTGACTCTCATCGCTCATAACTCACGGCTGGTCTCGACTCAGCACGCGGTTCATGAAACTGACTCGACTCGAACCAACGGTCGAACCGACTGGTTCGGTAACGTAAAACCCTGACTCGAGTCACGGGTTTTACAATTATGATTTGAGTCTCAGATCTTCATCTGATTGAATTAGGGTTTTAAGACTCATTTAGCTTTTTTACCTCAATTTTCATCCATAGAATCACTGTTAGGCTTCAAGTCAGTTTCAACTTTTATCACCATCGATCCAAATTTTCCAACCATATATATACCCCAAGTGGACCCCACTAGGCCCACGAATTGTTGACCATTCAGATCGCGCCACATGGTAAGATCTAGTTTGGCCATGTCAGCCTTAAACTTTTCCACATTTTTCCACAAGTTTCCCCACATTTTTGGAGGATTTTCACTCTTAGCGCTACCGCCGGTGAGCCTTCGGCCACCAGACCATCATCACATGACCACCTCGGGACCGACAATCGACCCATATCTGTCACCACCACCGGTGCCACCGTAGTAGCCTCTAGCAGAGCCCCATTGTCAGTTAGATTCTACTGCCACCGCTACTTTCATGTCGTTTCTCTACATCGGCAAGGCCAACCACCCTGACAACTTCCCCTTGCCGAGGACGACATTTTAAAACAGCCTCAAACCATTGTCATGGCCGTGATTGCCTCTAGCGATGTCATCATTCCCGGCAGCGATTTCCCCACTTCCTAGGCATTTTTTGGCCAGCCGGCGACCAAACTTCATCGGCCACCACCCCATACATCTCCCTTGTCACCTCCTCCATCGATCTCGACCAGCAGCGACCCTAACCTCGCTGCCATCAGCATTTTTCGACGACGGGCATGTTGCAAGCCCCATAGCACCCATTTACCATGTCCATGCCACTTGTCTACTAACCCGTTTGTGTCCACCTAGTTTCGTCCAGCCCGTTTACACCTTTGTCCGCACCTAGATACCCGGCCTAACTAACCAAGTCCAGCCAACCCAACTAAGCAATTAACCAGGACCAAGCTAACTCAACCTCACTCAGTCTATTTCAGCCTAACTGACTCAATCCCATTTTTCAGCCATTTTTTACCTACTTTTGTCTATTTTCAATAATTTGAGGTTTTCTACGTTAATTTAGATACATAGTCATATTATTTTGCATATTTTGATGATATGAATGTTTTTTGTTATTTATTATTTATTTATTTATTATTTATTTACTTATTATTTATTTATTTATTATTGTTTATTTCCAGTTATTTATATATTTATCGATTATTATGAATGCTTGTATAATTATTTATTATAATTAATGATGTATTTATTTGTTGATATTATTTTTATTCATATTTATCTTCTTTAATTTAATTAATTGATTAATTATTATTTATTTGCTTGCTCACATTATTATTTATTCGTGTTTAGTCGTATATTCATATATTTGATGTTGTACTATTATTATTCGCAAAAAACTTTATTAATTATTTATTCATTTATTTACTTATTTGTGTGATTATTATGTAATTATTTATTTATTTATTACTTACTCATGTATGTGATACTAATTCCTCGCATTTAGTTACAAACTTATGGAGTATTATTTATATTATTATTATTTCTTAATTAATGTATCATTTATTTATTACTTTTTATTTATTGATGAATGAGTTTATACATTTAATAATTTATTAACTAATTATTTATTTAATTATTACTTACTATTTATTCGACTATTTATTTTCATGCAAGTTTAGTTGCTATTTATTATTGTTTTGAATTACTTTGGCACCTATTATTTTATTTATTATTCTTTTATTTATTTGGCTAGTTTTATTTATTTATTTATTTATTGCCAGTGTGTGCCTCAATTTGTGTGTCACGCATTTATTCATTTGTCTTGCATTGTTTTTGGTTGAGTTGATGTCATTATTGATGTAAACATACACCACAAGCATGCACACAAGCATGCACCATTTAAAGTTGTTAGTCTTTTGCTTGATAATGGGTTTCAATGTAGGTTCTAGTGTAACACCCCAAATCCGGTTCACGCTC
>JAURVB010010059.1:0-11742 GCA_033002965.1 Piper betle | reverse complement strand
ATTTATGCAGGCATGTGTATGTCTCCGATAAAGACTCAAAGCTAACCCTTATGTAGATTATTAATCAGGTACTGTAGGAAAGCTAAACAAGAAAACCTGAGAATATCTCTTCTCTACAGGGTAAATAGTTTTGATCATAATTCCCAATTTCTGTTTAATTATCTGCAGCCGAGATCCAAAAAGAAAGCTCGAATATAACGTATGTGAATGAAGTTTCTAGAAATGATTAAATAATTGGACAGAGAGGATCTTACTGATATTGGAATATATGCATGCCTACTGTTCACAGGTCCTACTGTGAACCCTGTATATCCTGCCATTGCTCCATGCACAGCACCGTGCGCAAGAAGGGTACAGTAGATGTTGTCTGATGCATTACTAGGAATGGCACGGATCATATATGTCGGGTCTGCAAACCATAGTGTCAAATATGACTATTTCTTGAAGAAACGAAGATTTATATCCATTCCATACGATAAAAGCTGCTGTAAGTCCAGTGAACAGGATCAATGACGCTAATCTTCAAGCAGTTGTTAATTGTCACGAATAGTTACTAAAGCACAATTATAGGTTTCATCTTGTTTAGCCTGATGACTCACAATGTTGTAACCCATGTATCTTGAGGTACTATCCTGCCAGTGGCATAACTTGAATTCCATATTCTACACAATCTGCATACTAAGATAAAGTTTTACTGAGAATTGTGATAGAAACACGACATATCAAGACTAGAGCCTTTTAAGTTTAAGAAAACAATCTGCTATGTGGTCTTACAGCCAGTAAGACCAAATAAATAAGTAGAGATGCATGAATGATAGCACCCATTAATTACTGAAATTTCAAGCTGCCAACAAGAGCGTTTAATGGGTGCTAATTTGCCAACAACTGATTGGGTCTAGCAGCCATACTAGCTGTAAGACCTTGCAGCTGATTACCCTCTTTAAGTTTATATACTCAATGAGAACACTACAAAATTACCAAACTTAATAGTTCTGCTCACACTGATATGGGATCTAAGCAGAAAATAGAAACAATCAAACATAATTCTTCATGAAAAAGCAAAGCATGCTACTATAGTCATTCAGGTGTATTCAGCATTTACCTATGTACTTGAGGTTTATAGCCAGTCTAGACTCCTTTGAAAAATGATCCTACAACCAAAATATATTACTTAAGCAACATGGAAACATAAAATCACATACATATTAGAAATGAAAAAGTAGACAACAGAAATGAAAATTTTCTAAATGATAAATCCTTGCTCCAACAAACATTCCAATTTGGCTGCCAGACAAGAAAAATGTCTCATTGGCCGATGGGTAATATTCAATAATATTTTTCCATAAATAAACCTTAACAAATTGTCAATCTTGATCAAGATGCCTTACAATATGAGAATATTTGTAACCATTGAAAATCTATAGGTATGCAATGCAACTGAAATATTATAGATACTTATATATTGAAAAATAATAGCATCAAAATATTAAAGTATACGCCTATTGTCTTGACTCCAAAGATGCTTAAAAAAATACTGATCTTTAAATTAGCTACCGTTGAAGCTCCATTTAGAAAAAAAAATCATATAAATTAATATGAAGTTTTCTTAAATATTTACATAGAAAGTAGGAAATTAATAGCGAAATTTATGATTTTAATGATGAAAACTTTTTTGCATGAAAATTAAGAATTTTAGTACTTAATATAGTTTTTTAGGATAAATTGCCTGCATGAATTTGAGCCACACGCTAACATTATAGACACACTCAAATGACAGTCAGCGGCGTTAGCGTAGAAGACAAGCAATTGATTTGGCTAGCATCCCTAAGGAAAAGTTTCAAACTTATATGAGAAGTGTGCAATTTAATGTTCAATTACTTGGCACAGAGAAGTAGAGGAATCAATGGAGTTGTTATTTACTCCAAAATAAGCACCTTCAACTTTTGTAACAACCACAAACCAACATCTAAGAGCAACCGATTGCCGGAGGCATCCTTCTCATCAATAGAATGCAAGCTCTTAGCAACCTCTTCCTGACCCGCACCTTCAGCCAATACAATGACCATATGCCTATTTTCTTTAAGCCGCTGCTCGACAAATGCATATAGTCCATCTTTGCCTTCCAAATAAAATGGAGACTCCGGTATTAGGCAACAATCCTGGTTGTACAGAACTAGTTAGTTAAGGGTTTAAAATTCAATGAAACAGGTGTGAAAATTAGGAAATATCTTATAGCCTATGTTATGAGGAATAAAATATAAGCACACTACATAACCTAAAATAAGGAAATACCAATTTTACATGAAAAAATATCATCTTTTAATCATTTATTTCTATAAAGACACTTTGAACATATAAAATACAGTAGACAGTCCCCCTATGACTTGAACTTATCAAGATGTGGGTATGCAAAAAGTATTCCTTACAACATCTCGACTTGCCAACGTCGCATGCATAGCAATAAAGCCTGCAACAAAATCTATGCATTAACTTAAGTAGATTGACTAATATTTCTTAAACATAGCTCTATATTTTACTATCAATCAACACTCAAAAAGATAATACATATGAACAAACAACGCTTTTATTTACCACTATAACGGCCCATAAGTTTCACTATACCAACACCATTTTCAACACTCTCAACCTCCACATGTGCAGCATTAATGGCTCTTTGAGCTTCCTCCACTGCGGTGTCAAAACCAAATGATTTGTCTATAACCTGGCACAAAGTGCAGAAATGCATCTAAAAGCAACTTCAATTGGGTTATAAATGATCAAATGTGCCACACATACAACAATTAACATCATCGTTCGTTGAAATCAATAACAAAGTTACAGTGTTAAAAAAAATGTGTCACAAAGAAGTTCTACATGGTGTGGGTTCCCCGCAAAATAAATGGGGATTTTTTTTTGAAAAAAAGGGAAAAAAGTGGGGGCCAGGGTGGTTCAACTTCTTTCAATAAAAAATTGAACACACTCTACCAAGCCTAAGAGAGTCAAAGTCAAAGCCAGTGTATAGCTTCATCAAAGTAAAACTTGAAGTTGCACGACAAAGCCAACGCTAAAAAAGACCTACATGCACAGGAACCACAACCAAAGAAGGAAGGAGATAGGATCCATCTCCATGTCCGAAAGGAAGCAAGACCAGAAAATGTGTGAGACTTAAAGGCAACCGAAGAACTACTTTTCATGACCACACAGACCAACAGCTGTTAGAGAAAAAGAGAGAGGCACCACACGCTAGTTACCAGTACCCCAACAGCTGCCACTTGATCAAACCAGGAAAGCTGGAACCGTGCCATCTTCAAGCCCAACTCTCCCTCTTGTTTTGGTTTTGTGTCCAATAAACTCTTGACATAGACTTCACCGACACATTCTCCCTTATGGCTAAACTCAATTCAGTTCAGATTTAAATTTCTTTGGCTGTCAATTTTGAATGGCCCCTATATCAACTTGATGTAAAAACTACTTTATTGCCTGGGGACTTACATGGGTAATTTTTATAATCATCAATATAAAATCCTAGGTACTTGACATTTAAAAAATATTAAGCATTAACGGTATATACAAAACATAAACATTTAAAAATATAAAAAATTAACCGTATATCCAATAATTGTTCAACTTTTCATATTACTAATCCAATAATAAATAATAATTAAGTCAATCACACTAATTTAGTAATCAATTTAAATCACAAACAAACTAATTCTAACTAAAAAAATATTATTTTTAATAATTCATAATAATAATTAAACATAAATCAATAATCAAGTAAATTAAATTTTGATCACAATCAAGAGAAAATACTAAAACATAAACATTTTAAAAATATAAAATATTAACAGTGCATATAAAACATTGATATGTAAAAAATATAAAAAGTTAATTTAATTTGATTAACTATAAATAAATTATATTTAATTAGATTAACAATAACCTGATTAACTCACCCGTCACCCCTTCTTCCCCGATCCTCATCACCTTCGCCCTGCTTCTCCCTGACTCGCTCACTCGACCCCCACCTTCGCCCTTCCTTTGGCCACCATCCCCTACCCCCATACCTCCGTTCGACCGCCACCCACCCACCCCCACCCCTACCCAAAGTTTGCCATATCGCAATATGTTAGTGACATATCTATATCAGCTAGCGGCTGGCATGATCACGTCAGCAATACTATTGTTGCCGATATTGGTGATGTCACCGATATGCCGCTAGCATATCAGGACAACCAGAGCAGACAAAATGTGGAGGGAAAATCATAAATGGTTTGACATAAAATACGAATCTTGGCATAGATTCTTGTTCTTACTTTTCTTTTTCAGAGAAATCACATGTTAATAGTAAAAATAAAAACAAAAATAAAAAATAAAAAATCAAATGTCACATTTTCTTTCATCTTTAAATGGATGCAAGGAGGAGAGTTGTGAAGCATGCCTCTAAGTTTCAACCTCCTCTACGTTGCTGTCGACAAAGCCTCTCAGAGCCATCTGAAAGATATGATTTTGATGAAATAGGATGGGAGATAGGACAAAGGGAAGGGAAGGAAAGAGGGTCCGGGTAGAGGGGTATTTTGGAGTGTTTTCTCCTTGATCCATAAAAAACCTAGGAATAGGCTATCATACATCAAATTAAAGAAGCTAGTATTTTGTTATTATAACAAAAAAATTAGGATAAAAAATAGAAACGGAGTACGCTAGAAGAGGGGAACCTGAAGTAGATCCTCTTAATGAATTCACATTACTAGGTGATGATTGATTAGGTAAAAGAGAGAACCTCTATAGATTGCTAATAATATCTTTGAAGAAGATGGTCATCGTGTTGATGATATCACACAAGCAGCAAGAGAAGTCGGGATTAAAGTTGGCAATGTGATGGAAGAAATCAAGATGACTATATCATCAAAAGATGGACATAGACAATTGCACCACAATGATCCGACATATGATGTTGAATCTTCTCGTGAAAGTGGTTCTTCCGCTCATAGAGAAGATGAGGATGATGATGGAAATAATGACAATGGAAAAAATTATGAAAACCAAGATACATTTAGTGGTCCACCTTTGGCATTTACAAGAGAGGAAAGTTTTACACATATGCCGCTGAAGATGAAGATCATGGCTCGTGATTAAGTCAGGAATTAGTGTATAGAAGAAGGCGGTCTTAGGGCTCTTCAACAAGGAGATACAGGATGAACTACATCGAGGAAGAAATTCTCTCTATTGACTTAAGTTCAATAAATGTCTCTTTTAACACATATACACATGATTATCCTCAATATAGAGACTCCAACATCTTTGGTGCCTCTTGCAGATAAAAATCATATATGGGTTCTATTTATAACTTTGATCAACATGTTCGTTCTGCATATCCATACCCTATGCCATATGCTCCATCAATGGTGGATTATAGTTACATGTCCTACTCTTCATTGGGATTTCTAGAAAATGTTACTGATCAAGAGTATGATCATTATCTAAGGAACTACATGCAGATGTATTAACATTTTATGACATAAACTGGATATTGTACTCCCCTTGAAGGGTACCGTCATCATAATCAGAGCAACTACATTGGGCCCACCCAAATCTTCCTCATTTTTTTGATGTTATCTATTTTATGAATATGTTTATGAGTGTACGACTAATGAACTGGTTTTGTTTGTTTGTATTTAACTTCTACTATATATTATTATTATCATATTTCATCAATTGCAGTCAATTTCCTAATATCTCCAATGTCTCCAAGAGGGCCAGTCAATACGATACCAACATCCGATATGGCAAGCCTTGCCACCACCTTCCCACTCGCCCCCTTCCTCTCTCTCTCTCTCTCTCTCCCCCCACCCCCCCCAACCCTCCAATCTTCTCCTTCTCCTTCTCCTGTTCACCTTCCCAACCCACCCACTCAAAGAATAAAAAAAAAAGTTACCTTTCTTGGTTCACCAACATTGGCAACGATGAACAGGAATTATAGATGAACCACAATCTCAGTTCACTGGTTATTTAAAGATGAAACAGGTAAGCTTCATGATTTCCAATTTGAATTGTAAGTGTTCATCATATGATCATGCTGAAAAAACAACAAAAATAACAGGAACTTGATAGAGAATCCTTTTTGTTGTCAAATCTTTCTTTCACTTTTGCTTTTATTTCCCCACTGTACTTTTTACCATTTCATTCAAGATTTTCTAATATTTCACCGAGATTTCACGAAATTCGGCGAGAACCACTTAGTCGGAGAGTTTTGTGTCAGGTGCCTCCCGATCATTGCAAACCATGGAATATGCTATTCGAAATGTTACATAATGCTAAAGCTTGTATCAAACATTAGTCAAGATGAAACTCTTTGATCTTTTGAATAGAAACACTAAAATCAAAGCAGACTTCTTTTGAACTCCAGAAGAAGCAATTATGTAAAATGACCATGATCCGATCACAATCATGATGATGAAACAATTATGTAAAGGGATGTTATTTTATAGGTCAAAACCAAGACCTAAAATGTTATTAGTCTAAGGCCCTAATCTATGAAATCACCTTCCCTGATTATTAAATGACCTGCAATTATACTCCAAAATTCAAAGATTCATATCAATGTAGCATTCCAAGTGACGGTACAAACTAGCAGTACTAGCAAATGTCTAAAAGAGCACAGATTAATTTATGGCATTTAGAACATGTGACAACTTACCCATTTTATTAAGTAAATGCGACAATTTATTCTTTGCTGATTTGATGACTTATCAGAAGCTTTTTCCATGTCGAAAATGGGCGCTCATATATGAACTAGTGAAGGTTAAGCAAAACGGGCTCAGAAACTCACAGGGATGTCATTGTCAATGGTCTTAGGAATTCCAGCCACTGCCACAGGGAGCCTACGTTTCTCAACTTCCTATAAACAGTTTTTGCATTAAATGATTTACCACTCGACAATAACAAAGCAATATAGATGCACCCCCACAATCACCTCGTAAATAGCATATGCTCCTTTCTGAGTTCCATCACCACCAATTATATACACCTATTTCAGCAAAAAGAAGTTTAGACTCCATTAAGTCTACATCTATTCACTTTTTAAACAGAGTAAAAAGAGTGATTACTTGATTAATATTCCTATCCTGGATACTGTTAACGATCTTAACAGTGTCATGACCTCCTCTGGATGTCCAAAGAAATGTGCCCCCACGTTTGTGTATATCATTGACAACCTTTGGAGTCAAAGTCATAGTATTTTTTGAATAAAACCCTCTATAACCCCCCTGAAGCAGAGGCATCATTACTAAATATGGATCCTCAGATAATATGGGAATTAGCAAACATGCAAAGAAATAACTTTTGGCGAGATAATGAAGTTACCTGAATTCCAAGAATGTCATCTACACCATACATATAGTTTAATCCACATACTATTTCACGAATAACAGTATTAATTCCAGGACATAATCCACCACATGTCACAATGCAAGCCCGAACCTCATCAGGTCTGAAATACACCTAAAAAGCAATGACGCATAATACCTTGAAATATATAAAAACAGAATGCTGATAAAAGCCACCGACAACAGTAAACCTTCTCTCGTGGTCCTGCCCGTCGAAAGTGTACTCCCCTCGGACTTTCTCTCTGAACAACAATCTGACAAGGGCAAGCAATTGAGCATCTTCAAACATTCATAGATACCTTAGTTCTAAGCAGCATCCATGCCTACCTTCTGTGCAACTACATCCTCAGGGGCGACAAAGTGCTTCCTGGAATACAAATTAATAAAAATTTTCTGTGGAAGCATATAATAAAATCACTTAGCTTGGAGATGAGAGAAATTTATAAACTTACTTAACAATTGCATAAGCCGGGCTGTTTTGCAGTGGATTTGAATACACCTTCCGAAAACATAGGAAGAGAGAGATAAACATTTAGCAAACTAACAACCAAGAAACTCTTCATCTAAAACCATAATTCAAGAACAACCAATAATGATCAAAACTCCATGCTACATGATCGAATCAATAACATTTTTTTTAAAATAAAAGGCCTACTCCTATTAGCATAAACAGCAAGAATTGACTACAACTACTCCATAACTTATCATTTCAATGCCAAATCCACAATTTTCACACACCAAAATTGATGCTACGGAATCAAATCAATAATTCCGTCTTCTTCCAAAAAATAAAAATAATAATCGAATACTACTAACCTCAGAAATTACTTTAGTGTACAATTATTGATATTTCTCATTTCAGTGCAGAAAGATCCACAATTCCACACAACGAGCTACATACTACAGCATTAGATCAGTAGTTTCTTCACAAAAATAAAAATAAAAATCCTACTAAGAGTACAGCAAGAAATGATTACAACTAATGGGCAACTCACTTCAGTGCACTCTGATCCACATTTCAACACAACAAACTAGATACTTCAGCATCAAATCAACAATTTCTGGGGAAAAAAAGGAAATCCTATCTACTTACACAAACAGCAAGAATGACTAAACTACTTGACAATTTCTCACTTAAGTGTCCGTCGATCCACAATTTCACACACCAAGCTAGATACTACAGCATCAAATCAACAATTTCTACAAACTATAATCAATATATTAACATAAACAACAAAAAATGACTACAACTAGTTGATAACTTCTCACTTAGGTCCACACCGATCCACAATCCCACCCATCGAGCTAGATACCACGGCATCAAATCAATAATTTCTTTTTTACAATTAAAATACAAAACTACAAATCTAATAACATAAACAACAAGAAATGACTGCGAACACTAGACAATGTCACACTTATTGCACTCCGATCCACATGTCACACACCGAACTAGATACTCCAGAATAAAATCAACAATTTATGTCAACAAAAAAAAAAAAAGAAGAAATGACATTAACAGCAAGAAATAACTACAAATACTAGACAACTTCTCACTTCATTGCACTCCAATCCACATTTCAAACACCAAAATAGATACTCCACCATCAAATCAACAATTTGTATCCACTCTTATTAATAAAAGGAGAATTAAAAGCCGTGCCTTGATGAAAAGTATAAAAATTCAGCCAATCAAAATTCAACAAAAAATATAAAAAATAAATAAATCAAATCATTATATTCTATCTCTTCATTCAATTAAAGTCTACCTATAAAGTCAGAGTACATCTCGAAGATATCAAACGATTATAGTCTATCTTATTATTCAATGAGTGTGCATCTATAAGTTCTTAGTACATTTCTAACATAAGCCGCACATGGCTTGGCATCTTTCCTAGTAAATATTAAAAAAAATATTAATCTACCAACATAAACATCACGAAATGACCTCAACTTCTCCTTTCAATACATATTACAGCATTAAATTCAAAACTTCACTCCCCAAACTACATAGTACAGCATTAATTTAAAACATTCTACCCACAAAAAAAAAAATCGTAATCCTACACTCCTACTGGCATGGACAATTTCATATAAAATTCAACACCCAACCAAAAGCGGATATATGATTCAGAAACAACCCAATTACCGGCAATTCGGGAAGGTAATCGGTGAGGTGCGGGACATCCTCAAGAACAAACCCTCCATCATCCCCGCGCCCCCTAGTTCTGACGGCCACGCCCCTCGGCTTGGCCGCCGGAAAAGACGGGAAACAGAAGGAATTCGAGTTTGGGGATCGGAAGAGGAAGGAACAAGAAGGGAGTGGGAGGGGCGGAGCGGGTGAGAGCTCCATAGACTGGGATCAGATTTCAGACCTTCACTGGTCTGGTCATGGCGCGGGAGGTTCGGAGGTTCATGATGATGAGGGGGAATGAGTCATGGGCCCTTTGTTTGATAGGAATGGGCCATCTTTGATGGGCCTTTTCTTTTATAATGTCTTTGCCCTAATCGAGCAATTTATCAAAATAAAAAGAAATTATTTTTCGATATTATCTCTAGAGAAAGAGGAATATAATTTTTTTTAAAAGGCCCTCAACATTAAATTTATTATTATTATTTTTTAAAATAACAATAGTAGCCTCGCCACCGTCGACATATTCGTTGTCGTCAGCAAATGAACATGGCCACTAGGGCATTGGGTTACTGTCACCGGTCTGTTCAAGGACTTAAAATTTTTCGATCTTAATCAGTTCTGTGCGGCATACTCTCACCCCGAGAACACTCAACCTAACACTAAGTATGCAACTTTGAACAAACTACGGAAGCCTCGCCACAAACACAAACCTGTGTTCGGCCAATTCAACCTCACTGAGGTTGCTGCTTTCAACCTTCGCTCGATTACCTGTGCTCGATCACAACTCTAGCATCGATACAGCACTTCTGGCTACCGACACGCCTTGCCAATAGGCTATTCCAGAAGTCAAATAGCACCACACGCTGCACTGCCTTATCGCCCAACTAGCAATATGCGTCTTGGGTTCGTGTCGTCTGCCCTTGCTCGTCTCAGCGCCAGTTACCACAACTGGCTGCCTTGTAAACTACGACCGTGACTTAGGATACAGAAGTTCCCTATCTAAACGCCAGCCAACAAGCAAACATAGATTATGGGAAAACACTTCCCAACCTTATATCATTAACCTGATCATAAGGATTTTACAAGCACTCGAACTCCACTCAAGCACCTGCTCGGCTTGTGGACAGCCCCCACAGCCTCGCCCCAATATACCCACAAATACAAAGGCGCACAATGAATTACTCCCGAGTAACTCTACCCCGATTGCCAACACAAGCAACCTAACAACGTGTACCTGGTTTCCAGCAAGCCGATGAAGTTCCAGCGCTCACCATGAACACCGGCTGCAGCAACTCCACGCTCCTTTCTCACCAACAACACCTCGTCGCTCTTCCCTCACAAGGGAACACGTCTGGAACCTCAGGAACTCTCCTCATCTTTGGACTCGATCCCTCTCTTGATCCACACACGTCTGTTTTTTCCCTTGATCCACCGATCCTCTAATTTCAGAATTCAACCCCGTGCAAATATGCACCATACCCCTTCTGTTTTAGATAACTCTGAATCCAACATCTCTATCCACAAAGATTTGTAATCTCCACGTCCAGGTTCACCCCCACGGCCTTGTGGTTATCTTCAGAAGTTTGTTGCAGCCTTCACGTCCCTAGATATGCATATCATATCTTCCACCAAGATACACCCCCAGCAACTTCCATGAAGCTTCCTTACAAACCCTTGGCTGCACCACTGGTCATCCCGTCTCGCCCACCGGCTCGACCCTAGCAACATCCACACATGGTTCCACCTCCTCAGCACTTCACCGATCACCTGCCGGCAATGGTCCACCACCATCGCACCGCACCAACACAACTGCTCGTGCATGCCCATGCACGGTCGCGCACACCAGCACCCGCTCGTGCGCGCCTGCGCATGCTCGCTCGTGGGTACGCCAATGCGCACCATCACGCGCTCGCGCACCCGCGCGCCTGCGTGCCCGTGCGCCTGTCACTCCTCGGGCGCACACCTGCGCATACGACCGTGCGCTCACCCGCTACTGTGCCACAATGCAGTACCGCTATTTTGCTCGGTACTGGCCGCTGCTCGGCACTCTATGCTGCACACTCGGCTCGGTAGCCTGCTCGGTCCACGGTTGTAACACCCCAAATCCGGTTCACGCTCGTGAACCGAACCGGCATGTTACGGGGCCCCGGTTAGGTTGGCTAACCCAAACCTAACTTCATACGGATCCAATCTCGGCGTCTTAAGATGAAGATACAACTCGCA
>JAURVB010010058.1:0-15158 GCA_033002965.1 Piper betle | reverse complement strand
ATCAACGCGCCTAGTTCAGTTACATATAATTGAAATATTCAATTCACTAGAAATTATATATACTCACATATAATAAAATATAATTATTTTGTTAATAAAATAATAAATTACATTAGATTATTATAATATATAAATACATTATACTATAAATTTATATATATATATGCCAAATTATATTGAAAAATTAACTTTTATAATAAAAACTTGGTAATATTTTTCAGGTTTGAGCTTTTATTATAAGCCTGGATCTTTTGAAACCAGAACTAAGACTGGTTATAAAACGAGAACTTAAAAAAGACCCATTAATTTTAAGTTGGGACAAATAAGGTTACCCCGTAACCCAATGGTCCAATCTCTATGCCTAAGCTGAGATTTTTGAATTCGACGTAATTTTTAATAAATATGTTTGAGCTTATTTGAGTGCATAACTAGCTTTGATGTATTATGGGTCGACCTGAGCTTATCCAAAATTTATAGTATTTAGGTTTAGCTTATGTTTGACTCACTATATTTTTGAGTTGAGCTCGAGCTGAGCAAATATTTGTGTTTGACTTATATTGGATCAAAATTTTCTTTTCAACACTATATAAGTTCAATGCAACCTCAATAATATTGACTAATTGAGTATTTTTCGAGTTTGAACATATTGAGCTTAAGTTTCGAACTAAACCGAGCCGAATATTCTTTAACTCAAACTCTTTTCATTGTTCAACGAGTTATTTATTTCGAGCCGAATATTTTTTAGCACAAAATTAACAAACATGAATCCAAGCCAAATTAAACCAAACATAAAATACTTAGAGCCAGGTTTGATTTGGTTACACCATAATCCCCATCTAGGGCCCGTGGTCGTTAGATTTTTCCCAAAAAGAAAAAAAAGGTGTGCAAATGGTTTTGCGCAATAAAATCATAAAAAACTAACGTGCGACTGTGAATTTAAATGGACGAGAATCACATTGAATCGGTCGATATAACTTGACAAGATTCCGGCGGGCCAAAAGTCCGAGTTGAAGTCACTCCATCATATGAGCTGCTTCGTGTCATATGAGTTTCATTAGTATAAATACCTCTAATTGAATGGGCAATTCTTCACATGCCAGTGTGTTATCTTAATCCCAAATCTTAAGTCCCTCTACGGTCATCCCGGAGATAAAACTAATGTTATTTTAAAAATAAATCTCATCATTCATCATCAGGAATTTTCTACAAAAAATACACCGTTGTACACAAGCATAAAACATATTTATAGGAAAACAAAAGAATATAAAAAACTGCTACATGCAAGAATTCTTCATGATCTTTGGTTTTGCTCCGAAGAAGGGTTGTCGGTGGATGAAGCTGCTGTCCGGCCATTTGCAACACCGGTATCTGCAGACACAGGAAGACCCCACTTCCCGTCGGATTCTCTGGGTTCTATAACTTTGACGGTGCCATCCGTCAGGCCTACAGCCAATTGATTCGGCTCCTGAGGATGTGCCGCAATTACAAGTGGATACACAGTTTGGCTACTAGAGAAGAGGAAAAGAGAGATGAATAAGTAGCAGAAAATATTTGAGGAGGTATAGTTCAAAGGTAATCAACTGCAAGTATCCAAAGTAAAATAGATAGGAAGGAATAAGGTAACTATAGTCCAATAAATCTACACGTGCTTGCTCCCAAAAAGATGAGCCACTTACCTGTTAATCGTGCCAGTAGAGATGTACGCCAATGGAGCAATTCGACATCTCAAACTCAAAGTATTAGCATCAAATACCCCAATGTTACCATCACAAAACCCAACAAAAACAAGCTGGCTGTCGCATGAATACACCGCATATGATATAGACGCGGAAAGAGCATCTTGCGGCATCCACTGCAAAACAAGACCCATGATAATGACTTTTTTAACATGCATTAATAATTTTTTAAAAAAGAAGCAAAGGGGTAAATGAACATTATTAACCTGTCGGATCAGCTCCATTTTTGAAGCATCATAAACTGCTATTTGTGTTTCATGGGACACAAGCAATCTTGATTGATCAAAGTGAAATTGCACCCTAGTATCGCCAGTTGGTGTCTTTCCAGCAGGCACTTGAATTGTCATCGACCTCTTTTTCTCCCATGTATCAGTGTTCCATATGCAAAGCTAGCGCATAAAACACAAAGCAGATATTTCTATTCGCATGTAAGAAGTTTGTTATCTGAATTTGAACTACTAAAACTAATGGAACATCAAAATTGAAAACATATACAAGTGAAATAAGAAGTATGAGGGCATTAGGGCAAATTTATCAAATTGATAGCTAGGTGTTCCTGGATCATCTAAATCTGCATCTCTTCATGATCAAAAGTTTGAGGATCCTTCTAGTTGTCCAAGTAACAAGTTTACTATAACACATGTAAAAAATCTTTACATGTGAAACATCATCACATGAAATTAGGGATGGGTTCAGATATCCAATATTTACGAATCCAATCCAAATCCAACCCGTTTTTATCCGATCTAAAACAATTTATGATCGAATTCACATTTGGATTTTTCGGATATATAATATATCCGAAAATATTTACGACTATGGATTTGAAGTGATCTGATCTGTACCTGATCCAAATAGGTAATATTTTATAAAATTATAGTTTAAAATATTTATAATAATATTTTTATTTTTATATTAAAATTTATTTATTTTAGTCAATCGGGTCAAATAAGGGTTATACAAAATGGGGTTGGATAAGGATATGGTAAAAAAATGAATGCAATCTCAAGATTCAAGTTCGGATTTGGATATGGTTATATATAATCCATGTCCGACCCAAACCCATTTCTAAATGCAATTCAATACAGGCCATGCATCTAGTGTTGGGTGTTCTCTTCCCCATGGTAGCCTAAGGAAGAAAACCAACGGTGCAGGGGTGGGTGCGCTTGGGTGCACATGCAGCTGCTCATCTGGCATGCAGGTGAGCTAAGGCACGCCCGCATGCCTCTTGCATCCCTTGCAGGTATGCTAGGGCACACCCGCATGGCTTTTGTGCACCCTGGGGGCATGCTAGGGTGTGCCCACATGCATCTTATGCACCACGTGACACGCGGCAGAATCGTTTATAGCCCGTATGCGGGTGTCGTGGTTTCTTGCAAGGGAAGCCTAATCAGGAGTAAATCAAGATGGAGAGAAGGTGAAGAGTTGCCTTTGATGTGAAGAGGAAGATTGGGTGATTAGATTCCACTATGGATGGTTGATCCATTGTTCTATCACAATCAAGTCGTCTTCCAGGTTTCTCCATGTTGTCTTCTTTTTTAATCTTCCCATATGGTTGATTGTTGATATGCAATTATGAGAGTTTGTTCTCTCATGTAGTTTCAGTGATAGTATTTGAATTATAATCATAATGGTTTTTAGACCCCTTGATTTGGGGATATTAAATTTAGTGTCTATTTAATTTATTGATTTGTGATTATTGTGATATGTTGTTATTGCTTGTTAATTATCCTTTAGAAATTAAACTGTTTGGGATTTAAGTGTGTTAAAACCCAACATCTAGTTGTCACGGAGTAGAAGAAAAGGGAGAAAAAAATTGGAAAAAAAGTGGACTTTAGACGGTCTTCCACCGTAGTTTTTCCCCTTGATTTGGTGGGTTTTCTATGTTAAATTTAGTGCCTACTTAATTTATTGGTTTGTGATTACTGTGATATGTTGTGATTGCTGGTTAATTATCCTTTGGAAATTAAACTGTTTGGGGATTTAAGTGTGTTAAAACCCCAACATACATCTAGTTGTCATGGAGTAAGAAAAAAATGACAAGGGAATTGGAAAAAAATGAACAATATTATAAAATAAGTACAAACCTGAGCATCTGCCCCGGAAGAAACAAGGATGTTAAGATTATTTGAAAATGCTAAACCAGTTATTCGCTTATGATGACCTCTCAATCTTGTTTTTACCTAAACATTAACAATTAAATAACCATTTTAAAGTGACATATGAAAGCCCGAATAAGTTTTCATTTAGCAATATTACCTCATCTACCCTCACATTATAGACTTGTATGGTAGAATCCTCCATTCCAATTGCTATGATGTTATTGTCTTGGGGATGGAATGCCAAGAAAGTGGAAGCAGGTGGAGGCGGCATAAATGTGGTCATTATCTAAAGCCAGTCAAATGATAAAACTTTCTTTAAGTACCATTTTAAATTAAGAGGTTCAAAAAGAAGTTTCACGAAAGAAAATATGTACTTGCCTTAAAGCTCATCATGTTGAACAAAGAGACTTTCCCACCACATGCTGACATTACATATGAATCATTTTTAGATAGCGCTATGCACGGAACAGCTTTTTCTAGGTTTGTATCTGAAACATCGTTTGTCATAAGAACGCCACTATTTGGTTGCCAATGTTGAGGAACAATGCTGGCAGTGGCCTGTAATACCCACATATTATATATATTATCCTCATAACAAATATTTTACACATGAAACAAGAACATTATTGATAACTATAATTACAAGCACTTTATGTGACCCTACCTTGCCACTAGGATTCTGTTCATTGCGACTCCACTTCCACAATTTTTGGGTTGCATTCAATCCAAGGGCCAATAACCCCACCCCTGAGTTTGTGTAAAGAAGCCGCGCTACCTACATGGAAATACTTGTTCAGCACAGAGCTGTCAATATGTAACATACAGCAACACTGACAAGAGAAGTACCTTGCTGGAAGAATCTGTATCTGACATTGTCGCAACACGACAATAAGCAGGATCAACAATGTCAGATTGCTCCCACAATTTCGCTTTGTCAACTACATCATCTATTATTCTAGACTTTTCTGGAGTTCTCCCAGCAGAATCAATACCATTCTACAAGACAGTCACATATAATTACATCTTATTGGGGCAGTAGGGCACAAAAAAGAACAAAAATTTATGAGAAACCAAAAAATAAATCCCACTTCAACATACAACAACAGATGGTGCCCTTGCAGGGAGCTTCTATCCAATGACTCCACTTTCGTTATTGCAGAAAGCAGGTTTGCAGCAACAGTAGCACCGGACACCTGCGATTGAAAAGAAGCATGATTTGCGTAAGGGAAGATACAACACAAGAATTGGAAAAGAGCCACAAGAAGAAACAACAACGGCAAACCTTAACTGCTGCAGGATCTATGGGAGTCCTCATAGATTCAAAGGATCGACTCTCAACACCACGAAGAGATCTAACTCCATCAGCATTAGCTAGAATCTTGAAGCCATTATCAGCAGTCGTGACAGCAAGGAGAGTCCCTTCTGTGTTGAACCTCAAGCGCGGAAGACTCTGTTAAAGTAAAAATTCCGACATCATAAACAAAACTTGGCAACAAAAATAAAAGATAATAGTCAAGAAACCTAACCGGAAGACCACCCTCTGCATCTATACTTGTCAAAAGATTCAGATTGTCCATAGCCCAAAATTTTATTTGGTTATCTTCTCCTGCTGCTAAAATGTGATTCCTAGTTGTGTCAAACTGCACGACTCCAGAAGATGCACGTTTCCTGAACCCACTGTAGTTCCTCTTTATTGCTCCTTCACTTTCGTTCCACTCAACTAGATAAGAATCTCCTTCCTTACTTGTGCCACAAGAGAACAATCTAAGCCAAAAGAAGAGGTATTAACTACTAGGACTTCACCAAAACAACTGACAAGTTTGGCATCACCAAAACCCCCAGAAGGTCATTAAGTCGTGATTATCTGCTGCAATATATCTTACCTACTGCCATCTGCACTGTAAAGCATTGTAGTGCACCAATTGCCAGGAGCATCATAGTCAACTCTTGATCCCACGTTATCATACAGCCATGCTTTTATCTTTCCATCTAACGCAGTTGAAAAGATAAACTGCAATTTAAAAGAAGCATATTAGTGGCAGATATCATCACAAAATCAGAAGATAATCTCAACAGTCATCAGTTAAATGAAAAATGAAATATAATGCAGTAAATGAAAAGAAAAAAATCATGATACCTGAATGTTTTCCTTGTGATGAGGACAAACAGAATAAACAGGCGCCTCATGTCCTTCAAAGTTGTAGAGTTTTCGTCCACTCAAGTCCCATACCTAAAATGCATTTATAAAACGCTTAGCAAAGACAACATCAACAACTAAAAAAATATTAAGAAATAACCATGCAGCATTGCTAAATTAAACCTTTATAAGCTTGTCGTCTCCACAAGTCACAATACATAACTGCTTATTTGGATGTGAAAATGCTAAGTCATTGACACCACCAGCATGCGCATCAATCTGGGCATAACAGAAAACCAAGTTTTGGCGCCTTCTCTCTTTCTCAGCCACAAAAAAGTAAAGTACATCACCATAACTCAAGTACCATACCTCAAGATGCTGGCGTAGATCAGTCTGTCCTTGGTAAGAGTATAAGTGAACCAAGTGTTTTGTAAATGCCACTCCTGCACATTAGAGAGGTCAGAAAATCAAACTATCAATGGAAACGGATTTACATTAAGACAAAAAGACCTACCTATGAAACCTCCATCTGGGCTCCAAGTAACTCTGCTCACAGAAATTGAGGAATCTTTGACAATTGCTGCCTGCCCAAGTAAATTGTTGACAAAAAATTATTGACTGACAGCTTAGCACTCAGTTTAAATAAGCATACTACAAAATACAACTAGAGTTGGGTTTCTTTATCTAGTTTGAGTAACTGTGCACAAACCTGAAACGGCCCTGAACAGGATGCATCCCATATCTTAAAGGGCTTTGTAACCAACCTTTCTCGCAATACAATCTCCCAAAGTGTAATTTTGCCATTTCCCGTACCAACTAGAGAGCAACAAAAAATTAAATCGCTTTCTCAAAAACATAATTTTTGAATATTAAAAAAATGGTGAAATTAGATCACTAGGTCACTTATAATGAAATATCCACTAGTGCGCACCAAGAAGTAGAGTTTGATGAGAAGGGTGAAAATCCATGCTTGTGACAGTGAAACCTTGGTTTATTGTACAAGCCACTGTCCTAGGCAGGTCATCAAGAGACCATGAAGCCTGAGGAATAGGTGTTGGATATGAATACTGAAAAAATAAAAATAAAAATAAACAAAATTGGACCATGAATTGTCACTTCATGTCAGAACACAGGCAGAACTCATGATGTACTGTTACATAGTATTAAAAATGATATTCAGACTGAAATTAGGATGGAATACAGCCACGTTAAGCAGGCATACCTCATCAACAGGTTGAACAGCAGCAGATCGCAAACGCTTCATAAGCTGATCAGAATCATTATTCTGGTAATCCACCATACCAAGAGCATTTGGGGGAGTTCTTGAGCGTTTGAGAATAGGACCTGGATTAATTTAAAGTAGGCAATTTAGATGCTGTGCCTCTTTCACGGGTCACTATTTGCTGTAAGATTAGGCCTTTGTCCAGAAGGTAATGTGTATATACTCTCTCGAGTGAAGTACACATTTGTACTCAAGGGAAAGAAATCATTTGAATAATGAATGCATCAATATCTAACCATTTCTATAAAAATAACAGCACTAAACTATAAATTTTTGTTCTCATCAGGTTATAAGAAGATAGTAAAAAATACCTTGATTTGGTGGAACAGGTAATGATGATGCGGTAACAACAGCAGACTGCACAGATGAAGAAGCTGCAGCATTTACCATCCATCCCGCTAATGCATTAGCATTTGCAGCTGCAGCTGTTTGCGGGAAAGGTTGCATCTGAACCAGCAAAAAAACTGTTTCAATACAAAAATTTTCAGCCCTTTACTCAAAACTCACTTGAACAAAACTGTACAGGAAGCCTTTTTGCGGCTTAGACGCTGCTCTGTAACTCATAAAAAAGTGACTACTAAACAGGATTTCAAAAACTTTTTATCTCCATAGCCCAGGCAACAAGACCATCTTCCATGTAGAAAGTGGATGTCATTGCATAGAAATCCAACCCCTTAATATAGTGATGTTGAAATAATCCTAGAATTTGAAATATTTCCGTGAATGTATTCATATGTTTGACTCTTTCTCTAGGAGTGAGAATTTCTAATTTTGAGCCGAGATAGTTTAGGAAAAATCTCTAGAAACCCTAAGCTGTGTTTTACATATAAATAAGCATATGAATGAATTGTGAATTCCCTCCAAAATACCTATCACTCCTGTTCTTTCTATTTACAGCCCCTATGACTTTTTAAGATACTTCTTCTACATGGCAACAAAGCCAAGTCATTGTAATATTGTTCGGCAATATAAATAGTAGGATTGGAAAAGACATGCAGCTCAGTGGTCATATTTTGGAGGTCATATTAAAGATTAAGCTAGGCATTGCATTTTTAAATGTCAACCGATGGCCAAATGCAAATATGAAAGGTTGTCCACCTGGACAAGGTTTTCCACTCAAAATGGGTTATCAATATGTCAGTATGTCCTCCCTCCGATGTCATACAAGGTACTTTATACAGCTTCTCTTCACTCAATGACTCTACTATAAACGTAATATGTTGATGTGCTCTGTCATCTGACCCCTAATGTTGTGCCAACAAAATACATTTAACAGTAACATTAAGGAGATGTTATTACCCCATGAGCTCCAATGGGTGCATAATTGGCTGTCTTGGGAACTGCGGTAAGTGGAACATTTATTGGAGTCGGTGCACGAGTTCCATTTGAAGGCGTACATGTATGGTCTGTAAATAATGTCTTGATGTCTGGGTTTTGCCTTGGATTCTTGCAGAGCTGATGCTGCCAATTCAAACTGCAAACACATAACACATTCAGACCAAACTAAAACGAAGAAATGACCTTCAGAAAATGATGGTACAAGATTATACTGCCCATAAAAAAACTAAAATCAGTAAACAGGTTTCAATTGAACAATTAATAAGAGCTTAGAGAAAATCAGAACCTCCAAAACTATGATCACTAGAAGGCAATGGAAAAAGCATGTAGAAATAATATATTGAACTACATGCCCAACAAAAGTGGAGATTGGGTAAATTAATTGGGTCGAGGATTGAGAGGACCAGCACGCTCCTCTTACGATGGTTTATGCCTTTTTCAACCATGTTTGTCACGTGATTGTTATTCTTTAGTTTTATCCAAAATCTTATCCCAAAAATAATACAGGTCTTTCAGGCTTAAGCAAGACACCAAATCCAAGTGGTTAAAAATATATATACTAACAGTTGAAATTACTGCAACAAACTAAATAAAGCTACTTACCTCTGATTAATTAAAGTCCGCAACCTTGATGCCTTCAAGGTTGGAAACACTAGCTTTTCTCGAAATAAAGGATTTGCCTCAATTAGCTTCTTCAGCTCTATAAGCATTATACTGCGAGCCGATTTGGTGTCACCGTACTTAGAAAGTTGCTCATTTTCCCTGTCTCCACAGGAAAATTCCCAAATCAAAATAGGTGTTAAAGAAGAAGAAGAAGAAGGGTAAAAAAGGTGAGTGATAGAAGTGCTTTGGCAAAATTATGAAGGGTAAAAATGGTGCCGCTCATGAAAGAAAGAATAAGAATGAAGAAGGTTGTAGAAATCATAAGGAAAACAGCAAATATATTTAATTTCAATTTATAAAGAGATTGAATAGCTGTCAGTATGAGAATTATTCTAAAAAATTAAAGAAAAATATTCTTTATTAAAAACAAACAACTGTAGTTATGACGAATCGACTACCCAATAAATTAGAATTCAAAAGGGCGGTTAAAAATCATCCTGTGATTACATACAGAGATAACGACGATCATCATAATTCGAAATTAACAATAAACACTCGACCAACATTAAGGATGACGACTACCTGAAGTTCTCCAAAGTTAGAAGCTGAGTGATTTCTTTGTACAGCTCTTCGTTAAACGTAGAAAATACCTTCAAGTCTTTAACTAAGATGTCAACTGCTTTTGCTCTGTCCTGTCTGCGCACAAGCAAATTCAGTGAAAATGAGCAAGATTAGTTAATACTCCGAGAAAACAGAGAACAAGTAAAACGGAGGAGGTACCTATCCAGAGCCTCGAGATATTTCTGCTTTCTAATTTCGAAGAAAATCTTCATGGAATACCGATTGTCGTCCACTTTAGTAAAACCAGATAGATATTTCTCCACCTCATCCCACTCCCCTGCCAGCGAACGCTCCTCGAAATACTTCATATTGAAATAAAACCCTGACTCCTGCTCCAACCTTCCCCCAACACAAAAAATCACAGAACACCGGAAAAACAATAAGAAAAAAAAACAGATCAAAATGGAAACACACGCCTCCCGAACCTCTTTACCTGTGAACAGACTCCTTAAACTTCTCCTCATCGAGAAATTGTAAAATCAGGAACACCAACTCCCTGCTCAGCGACGACATTCCCACGCCTGTGTCACAATCTCCAAACATGAGATCAGAACACCCATACCAATTCCAATTCACACGTCCAGCTGACGCAACAAAAAGGACATCAAAATGTACAGGATTCAAAGGCGAAATTCCACGAAACTGGTCTCACCGGACAAGAAACCGCCTCGTAGTCGAATCCCTGGTGCGTCAATGCGTCGAGGGGGATGGGAAGACGCGAGAATCTTCTAGGGTTTGGAGTTCCACGGGAGGAGCAAAAAAGAGATAACGAGAAGGGAGCGCCTGCGCCTCGCTTTTTTCGATGCGGTTTGCAGGGAACTTCGTTGCCCCATCGACTTATCACCATTCACACCCCCAAAAAGATGATAAGCCACTGTACTTATATTATCTGACATTGTGCTCATTGATATGTGATAAGGCACGCTGATAGCACGGAATTCAGCGGAATCGAAGCGAGAAAATTAAATCTGGTGGATATTCTTGCCGCGTCCACCCGCCTCTCCTCCTAAGTTCGCGGTGCGTGATAAGAAAAGACAAACATCTCGCGATACGCATTGTAGTAAGGAAAGTAAGGATTTTCTCGCTCAGGAGTTGAGTTTGTCGCTGATCCGTTATCGCCCTGTATATATACGGTTTAAATGTGGGTCCCCTTGCAAAAATTTTGAGAAGCCCCCGTCAAGAGGAGTCGGTAACCATCTTGTTTCATTTTTCAAAAATAATTACTGTATTCTTATCTTCCGCTCTTTTATTATATATATTTTAAATTTTAAAAACCATGTTTTTCTCTTAAATTACTATATTAATTAATGAAAAGCAATCAATTTTTTTAAAAAATATAATATTTAGGGAATAGTTATTTTTAATGTAAAATTGAATTTGGGTTTAAATTTTGTCCGATAGGAATGAAATGTGCAATGTTTTAAGGTAGGCATGTGTGGTATACGGAAAGAGGTACCGAAATCTTTAAGTTCTATAATGAGATGCAATGCTAAAAATATACTGTGAAATGTAGATAGAGAAAGTGAAGATTGGCCATCGATTTAAGATTTTGATATCATTAAGTTTTTCGTACCCACATGACAAATGAACCACAATTCTTTTTTTAATAAATATGAGTGCGTGAGTTTATATGGGTTAATGATATTTTTAGAGAGATTTTTAATATAATTTATAGAGATTTGGAGGTTATCATGGAATGTGCGCATGATTTAATTACATTTTACAAAAAATAACCAGTACAAAACTGTTGGATTTTATAAAAAAGCATCCCTATAAATATCATTAGCCTTTTATATATATTTATTTATTTACTTGTACACTGTAAGCCAACGGTATAAGATAACTAAAAAACAACCGTCAAATTAATAATTGTATATTTTCCAGCTTAATTGTACTCCTCCTGATATGGTTTTACTATTGAAATCATCATCAAAAAGATAAATTTGATAATTTTTGTCTAACATTATATCATCATACATCAATATTCTATATAACATTTTTTATCATCTTATTTGAAAAGCCATACGTATTTCAATAAAGCCTTATATGTCATATATATAAGTTATATATTATATACTTTTTATTTTGAATAATTTAATCGGTCCCAATATTTACAATCTACATAAGTAAATATACAAATAAATAATTTTTAACTTCCAATCTCATACCTTCCATTTCATCTTAATTATCAAATTATTTGTAATAGAAATTAATTTTAAAATATCTTTAATCTAGTTTATTTTTTAAAAATACTAAAAATAGGTCGTGTTGATATAAAAAAAGATAAAATTTTATCAACCTCCTACTTATATAATTTATTTTTCACACATATAAACCTCATTATATGGGACCATTAAAAAATTTAAATTAGACGTGTAACTCATTGTTTGTACATATTTATCCAGCAAATATTTATATTTATCCGAAAAATATTTATATTTATCCGATCACGTGTATAATTTTTGAAATTATTCATTCACATGATAAACTCTAGAGAATTGGTCTATGCTGCTCTAAACTGCCAGAGGAGATTAAGAGAGAACTAGTCCGTGCTGTTCCAAGATGGAAGGAGAGAATTTATACAAAAAGTTAGGACGGCTATAATTCCCCGCCCCAAATGGTGGAAATGAGAAATTCTTCGAACACCTATATAAACACTAGGGGTGGGCGTGGACGTACGAATTTGTCCGTCCGACCGAAGTCCGAAGCATGTCCGACCGAATTGACGAATCTGACCGAATTAAAACAAACCAAATATGGACATTTCTTTGTCCGACCGAACGACCGACCGAGTGTCCGATATTTTATATCAATAATATAATATCTTCAACATTTGTAAGGCTAATATTATAGTTTATGAAAATTTTAAAATATAATATACAGTAAAATTAATTAAGTTTATACATAAAATTTGATATTTAATATCTAAAATAACAAAAATGACATACATAGAAAAAAGATAAAAGTCACTCTTATATTTAGGAATTTAGAACTATACATTCATATTAATAATCATATCAAACCACTTACAATTTAATTAGCATGTTCTCAATTTTTAAAGTCAAACAAAAAATAATCAATGTATAAAAACTTTAAAATAATCATTGACATCAAAATATACTCCAATATTACATATACTTCAAAGATAAAATATTTTAATAGTTAATTCTTCATCCAATGTAACTCACCTACATGAAAAAAATACAAAAAAGTTAATTACTCATGTTTTTTGTCTTCTTCATTTTGAAATTAGGACATTTCCCTTCAATATTCTTCCATAAATAAATAGTTCCATAACTTCCAGTTCCCTCTGTAAAACCCGTGTCCCAAGTCAGGGTTTTATTGTAACACCCCAAATCCGGTCCACACTCGTGAACCGAACCGGCATGTTACAGGCCCCGGTTAAGTCGGCTAACCCGAACCTAACTCATGCGGATCCAATCTCGGCGTCTTAAGATGAAGATACAACTCGCAATGCATGGATGAATACACAAACCTAACATGGTACTACATGAATGACATGCAAGTCAGAGTACACACCAAAACCATCCCGATAAAAATTAATAAAAGTTTTGAAATATGACGGACAGAATTTCCCCTAAAAATGCAATTAGGGGCCACCCTGTCAAATATACATATAAAAATATATATAACCAAGTATCAAACAATTTCATTCACGCAGAATCTAATTTACTATACTCTCATTCTGAAGCTTGGGTTTCAACCCATCACACTTTTGCTGCGCTACTCTGATCATTTCATTTCATCTCATTGTCAAGCCTCAAACATTTACTCATAGCATGTTTATAAAATAACATCATAAACAAAACATTAAACATTCAATCACCCGATGTGTGTGTGCAGAAGACCTTATTGCTCCTCCGTCCTGGCCGGCCCATCCATCTCGTGCTTATCACCTACATATATATAAGAAAAACGTCAGTAACAAGCGTTACTGGTCCGGAAAATAAAATAACTATAACAAACTGGCTATGAGAGCAAACTCTCATATGAAAGAAAACCATATACTTCCTCAAGAACACTCTGAAGGGCACTACTGAGGAGCCACTGGGCTGCAGACCCGGTAGCATCCCGAACTTACTGCTCTGCTGCTGGTACTGTGCTACTCTCAGCACTTCTTTTTCAGTACTTCTCGTGAAACTTTATCCTAAGCCCTCTCCTTACCTCCATATTTCTCCTGGCCTTGAGCACGAAGGCCGAGTACTCTCAGGCAGTCGCCTTTAGTACCCTTTGAACCACAAGTCCGGACATGCGCTGTACTAAACAGTACCCGTAAACCTCCACGTTCTCCGGGTGTGAGGAACTCAAACGCGGAGTTGTCAGGATCCCTCGGGAATGGAACAGTCCGCTGGCACTAATCCAGAGCCCGCTTTGACTGTCACGGCATCCTCTGCATGGTACGTGCAGTCGGTTTCTCCATCTCTCGTCTCACTGAAAACTCGATAAAACTATATATATAGGCCTGGGAAGGGATTCATATAATAGGCCCGAAGGCAACTTGTGGTGGATCTTGTTTTCGAAATCATCCTCGAGGGATCTCATCCTCGAGGGGTTATTAATCCGGAAATATTCGATTAAATGGCCCGAGTTAAGTGGGATCCAATAAAACGCCACTTAACCCGCCCTGCAATAATAAAATAAACATACAATGGAAGAGCGTAAAACAAGACGAGTCCTAAACGGACCTGGTAGAAGCTCCAAGCGTGTCATCGCGCCTAGGCGGCGAGCTCCTACTCCGTACCTACACATCAAAACTAAATACTAACGCCCGCTAACTAAATGATGCATCAAACTCAATAACATCAAAATCACAATGCAAGCATCCATCAACATAACAATCAGAATAATCATAAAAATTAATTAATCCTAACTCATCCTATTCATACTAATTTTATTACGTTTTTCTAACTTCTGTCGTGATCCATTATCATGATCCAACTCGATCTATCTCATTAGATCACCTACATTCATCCATTCAAATCATGCATGTAACTTATCATTTTATCCCTAATTAGTCATTAATCACATCATGCGACTCATCGTTTCATCCATAATTAAGTATTAATCATATCAATAAACCAACCCTAGCATGCTGTACTAACAATCATCATCCATCTTAAATAAATCACTCGGAGGTAATTATACCTCACGTCGTCGGCAATCGGCGACGGCTAGTGTAACACCCCGTTTCGGCTCACCCGTGAACCGACCCGGAAATGTCACCGGCGACCGAACCGTTCGCTAATCTACTGGGTTCGGTTAAGCCGACCCGGATCTGCCCTCGGTGTCTCAAGATGGAGATGCAAGCATGAAATGCA